>CM054983.1:16245238-16301728 GCA_029030765.1 Salix suchowensis
GACTCGACTAGCCCCTTTTTAATGGGTAATTGCCTTAAATTTCTGACCTAGTTGGTTTTGTCATATCCAAGCTGTTTTTAGTTGGTAGTAGGCTTAAATTTATGGGTAATAGCCTTCTCCCCCGAACATGATTGAATTGACTTGTTGGAGGGGGCGTTAGCCTTGGATTTTCGGACATATTAATCCAGACTCGACTAGCCCCATTTCAATGGGTTTTAGCCTTAGATTTCTGACCATAATGGTCTTGTCATATCCAAGTCTATTTTATTTGGTATTAGACTTAAATTTTATTGGTAATAGACTTTCCCCCCAAACATGATTGAACTGGCTTGTTGGAGGGGGCATTAGCCTTGGATTTTCGGACATATTGATCCTGACTCGACTAGCCCCATTTCACTTGGTATTAGCCTTAGATTTCTGACCTTGTTTGACTTGTTATATCCAAGCTCTTTTTAGCTAGTATTAGACTAAAATTTTAGGGGTAATAGACTTTTGCCCGAGCATGATTGAACTGGATTTTTCGAGGGGGTATTAGCCTTAGATTTTCATATTGATCCTGACTCGACTAGCCCCATTTCAATGGGTATTAGCCTTGGCCTTGTCATATCCAACCCCATTTTAGTTGGTATTAGACTTAAATTTTATAGGTAATAGACTTTTCCCCCAAACATGATTGAACTGGCTTGTTGGAGGAAGCATTAGCCTTGGATTTTCGGCCATATTGATCCTGACTCGACTAGCCCCATTTCAATTGGTATTAGCCTTAGATTTCTGACCTTGTTGGTCTTGTCAAATCCAACCCCATTTTAGTTGGTATTAGACTTAAATTTTATGGGTAATAGACTTTTCCCCCAAACATGATTAAACTGGCTTGTTGGAGGGAAAATTTACCTTGGATTTTTGGCCATATTGATCCTGACTCGACTAGCCCTATTTCAATGGGTATTAGCCTTAGATTTCTGACCTTGTTGGTCTTGTCATATCCAACCCCATTTCATTTTGTATTAGACGTAAATTTTATGGGTAATAGACTTTTCCCCCAAACATGATTGAACTGGCTTGTTGGAGGAAGCATTAGCCTTGGATTTTTGTCCATATTGATCCTGACTCGACTAGCCCAATTTCAATGGGTATTAGCCTTGGTCTTGTCATATCCAACCCCATTTTAGTTGGTATTACACTTAAATTTTATGGGTAATAGACTTTACCCCAAACATGATTGAACTGGCTTGTTGGAGGAAGCATTAGCGTTGGATTTTCGGCCATATTGATCCTGACTCGACTAGCTGCATTTCAATGGGTATTAGCCTTAAATTTCTGACCTTGTTGGTCTTGTCATATCCAACCCCATTTTAGTTGGTATTAGACTTAAATTTTATAGGTAATAGACTTTTTCCCCAAACATGATTGAACTGGCTTGTTAGAGGGAGCAATAGCCTTGGATTTTTAGTCATATTGATCCTGACTCGACTAGCCCCATTTCAATGTGTATCAGCTTTAGATTTCTGACCTTGTTGGTCTTGTCATATCCAACCCCATTTTAGTTGGTATTAGACTTAAATTTTATAGGTAATAGAGTTTTCCCCCAAAAATGATTGAAATGGCTTGTTGGAGGGAGCAATAGCCTTGGATTTTCAGCCATATTGATCCTGACTCGACTAGCCCCATTTCAATGTATATCAGCCTTAGATTTCTGACCTTGTTGGTGTTGTCATATTCAACCCCATTTTAATTGGTATTAGACTTAAATTTTATGGGTAATAGACTTTTTCCCCGAACATGATTGAACTGGCTTGTTGGAGGGAGCAATAGCCTTGGATTTTCGACCATATTGATCCTGACTCGACTAGCCCCATTTCAATGGGTATTAGCCTTGGTCTTGTCCTATCCAACCCCATTTTAGTTGGTATTAGACTTAAATTTTATGGGTAATTGATTTTTCCACAAACATGATTGAACTGGCTTGTTGGAGGGGGCATTAGCCTTGGTTTTCCGGACATATTGATCCTGACTCGACTAGCCCCATTTTAATGTGTATTAGCCTTAGATTTCTGACCTTGTTGGTCTTTTCATATCCAACCCCATTTTAGTTGGAATTAAACTTAAATTTTATGCGTAATAGACTATTCCCCCAAACATGATTGAACTTAGTTTTTGGAGGGGGTGTTAGCCTTGGATTTTCGGACAAATTGATCCTGACTCGACGAGCCCCATTTAAATGAGTTTTAGCCTTAGATTTCTAACCTTGTTCATATCCAAGACCTTTTTAGTTGGTATTAGACTTCAAATTTATGGGTAATAGACTTTTCCCCAAACATGATTGAACTTTGTTTTTGGAGGGGGTGTTAGCCTTGGATTTTCGGACAAATTGATCTTCACTCGACGAGCCCCATTTAAAATTAGCCTTAGATTTCTAACCTTGTTCATATCCAAGCCCTTTTTAGTTGGTATTAGACTTCAATTTTATGGGTAATTGACTTTTCCCCCAAACATGATTGAATTTGGTTTTTGGAGGGGGTGTTAGCCTTGGATTTTCGGACAAATTGATCCTGACTCGACAAGCCCCATTTAAATGAGTATTAGCCTTAGATTTCTAACCTTGTTCATATCCAAGCTGTTTTTAGTTGGTATTAGACTTAAATTTTATGGGTAATAGACTTTTCCCCCAAGCATGATTGAACTTGGTTTTGGAGGAGGTGTTAGCCTTGGATTTTCGGACAAAATGATCCTGACTCGACGAGCCCCATTTAAATGAGTTTTAGACTTATATTTCTAACCTTGTTCATATCCAAGCCCTTTTTAGTTGGTATGAGACTGCAATTTTATGGGTAATAGACTTTTCCCCCAAGAATGATTGAACTTGGTGTTTGGAAGGGGTGTTGGACTTGGATTTTCGGACAAATTGATCCTGACTCGACGAGCCCCATTTAAATGAGTATTAGCCTTATATTTCTAACCTTGTTCATATCCAATCCCTTTTAGTTGGTATTAGACTTCAAATTTATGGGTAATAGACTTTTCCCCCCAAAATGATAGAACTTGGTTTTTGGAGGGGGTGTTAGCCTTGGATTTTCGGACAAATTGATCATGACTCCACGATCCGTATTTACATGAGTATTAGCCTTAGATTTCTAACCTTGTTAATATCCAATACCTTTTAGATGGTATTAGACTTCAAATTTATGGGTAATAGACTTTTCCCCCAAAAATGATTGAACTTGGTTTTTGGAGGGGGTGTTAGCCTTGGATTTTCGGACAAATTGGTCCTGGCTCGACGAGCCCCATTTTAAATGATTATTAGCCTTAGATTTCTAACCTTGTTTATATCCAATCCCTTTTAGTTGGTATTAGACTTCAAATTTATGGGTAATAGACTTTTCCCCCCAAAATGATAGAACTTGGTTTTTGGAGGGGGTGTTAGCCTTGGATTTTCGGACAAAATGATCCTGACTCGACGAGCCCCATTTAAATGAGTTTTAGCCTTATATTTCTAACCTTGTTCATATCCAAGCGCTTTTTAGTTGGTATGAGACTGCAATTTTATGGGTAATAGACTTTTCCCACAAGAATGATTGAACTTGGTGTTTGGAAGGGGTGTTGGACTTGGATTTTTGGACAAATTGATCCTGACTCGACAAGCCCCATTTAAATGAGTTTTAGCCTTAGATATCTAACCTTGTTCATATCCAAGCCCTTTTTAGTTGGTATTCGACTTCAATTTTATGGGTAATACACTTTTCCCCCAAACATGGATGAACCTTGTTTTTGGAGAGGGTGTTAGCCATGGATTTTCGGACAAAATGATCCTGAATCGACGAGCCCCATTTAAATGTGTTTTACCCTTAGATTTCTAACCTTGTTCATATCCAAGCCCTTTTTAGTTGGTATTATACTTCAAATTTATGGGTAATAGACTTTTCCCCCAAACATGATTGAACTTGGTTTTTTGAGGGGGTGTTAGGCTTGGATTTTCAGACAAATTGATCCTAACTCGACGAGCCCATTTAGATGAGTATTAGCCTTAGATTTCTAACCTTGTTCATATCAAAGCCCTTTTTAATTGGTATTCGACTTCAATTTTATGGGTAATACACTTTTCCCCCAAACATGGTAGAACTTTGTTTTTGGAGGGGGTGTTAGCTTTGGATTTTTGGACAAAATAATCCTGACTCGACGAGCCCCATTTAAATGAGTATTAACCTAATATTTATAACCTTGTTCACATCCAAGCCCTTTTTAGTAGGTATTATACTTCAAATTTATGGGTAATAGACTTTTCCCCCAAACATGATTGATCTTGGTTTTTTTAGGGGGTGTTACCCTTTGATTTTCGGACAAATTGATCCTGATTTGACGAGCCCCATTTGAATGAGTATTAGCCTTAGATTTCTAACCTTGTTCATATTCAAGTTCTTTTTAGTTGGTATTCGACTTCAAATTTATGGGTAATACACTTTTCCACCAAACATGGTTGAACTTGGTTTTTGGAGGGGGTGTTAGCCTTGGATGTTCAGACAAATTGATCCTGACTCGACGAGCCCCATTTAAATGAGTATTAGCCTTATATTTCTAACGTTGTTCATATCCAAGACCTTTTAGTTGGTATTAGACTTCAAATTTATGGGCAATACACTTTTCCCCCAAACATGGTTGAACTTTGTTTTTGGAGGGGGTGTTAGCCTTGGATTTTCGGACAAATTGATCCTGACTCGATGAGCCCCATTTAAATGAGTATTAGCCTTATATTTCTAACCTTGTTCATATCCAAGAGATTTTAGTTGGTATTAGAATTCAAATTT
Organism: Salix suchowensis; assembly: GCA_029030765.1. Taxonomy (NCBI): domain Eukaryota; kingdom Viridiplantae; phylum Streptophyta; class Magnoliopsida; order Malpighiales; family Salicaceae; genus Salix; species Salix suchowensis. Next base: position 16,250,038 of record CM054983.1, read on the forward strand.
ATGGGTTATACCCTTTTCCCCCAAACATGGTTGAACTTGGTTTTTGGAGGGGGTGTTAGCCTTGGATTTTCGGACAAATTGATCGTGACTCGACGATCCCCATTTAAATGAGTATTAGCATTATATTTCTAACCTTGTTCATATCCAAGACCTTTTAGTTTGTATTAGACTTCAAATTTATGGGTAATACACTTTTCCCCCAAACATGGTTGAACTTGGATTTTCGGACAAATTGATCCTGACTCGACGAGCCCTATTTAACTGAGTATTAGACTTATATTTCTAACTTTGTTCATATCCAAGAACTTTTAGTTGGTATTAGACTTCGAATTTATGGGTAAAACATTTTTCCCCCAAACATGGTTGAACTTGGGTTTTGGAGGGGGTGTTAGCCTTGGATTTTTGGAGAAATTGATCCTGACTGGACAAGCCTCATTTAAATGAGTATTAGCCTTATATTTCTAACCTTGTTCATATCCAAGAGCTTTTAGTTGGTATTAGACTTCAAATTTATGGGTAATACACTTTTCCCCCAAACATGGTTGAACTTGGTTTTTGGGGGGGGTGTTAGCCTTGGATTTTAGGACAAATTGATTCTGACTCGACGAGCCCCGTTTAAATGAGTATTAGCCTTATATTTCTAACCTTGTTGATATCCAAGAGATTTTAGTTGGTATTAGAATTCAAATTTATGGGTAATACCCTTTTCCCCCAAACATGGTTGAACTTGGTTTTTGGAGGGGGTGTTAGCCTTGGATTTTCGGACAAATTGATTGTGACTCGACGATCCCCATTTAAATGAGTATTAGCCTTATATTTCTAACCTTGTTCATATCCAAGACCTTTTAGTTTGTATTAGACTTCAAATTTATAGGTAATACACTTTTCCCCCAAACATGGTTGAACTTGGATTTTCGGACAAATTGATCCTGACTCGACGAGCCCTATTTAAATGAGTATTAGACTTATATTTCTAACTTTGTTCATATCCAAGACCTTTTAGTTGGTATTAGACTTCAACTTTATGGGTAAAACACTTTTCCCCCAAACATGGTTGAACTTGGGTTTTGGAGGGGGTGTTAGCCTTGGATTTTTGGAGAAGGTAATCCTGATTGGACGAGCCCCATTTAAATGAGTATTAGCCTTATATTTCTAACTTTGTTCATATCCAAGCCCTTTTTAGTTGGCATTAGACTTCAAATTTATGGGTAATACACTTTTCTCTCAAACACGCTCGAACTTTGTTTTTGGAGGGGGTGTTAGCCTTGGATTTTAGGACAAATTGATCCTGACTCGACGAGCCCCATTTAAATGAGTATTAGCCTTATTTTCTAACCTTGTTCATATCCAAGAGATTTTAGTTGGTATTCGAATTCAAATTTATGGGTAATACCATTTTCCCCCAAACATGGTTGAACTTGGTTTTTGGAGGGGGTGTTAGCCTTGGATTTTCGGACAAATTGATCGTGACTCGACGATCCCCATTTAAATGAGTATTAGCCTTATATTTCTAACCTTGTTCATATCCAAGACCTTTTAGTTTGTATTAGACTTCAAATTTATGGGTAATACATTTTTTCCCCCCAAACATGGTTTAACTTGGATTTTCGGACAAATTGATCCTGACTCGACGAGCCCTATTTAAATGAGTATTAGACTTATATTTCTAACTTTGTTCATATCCAAGACCTTTTAGTTGGTATTAGACTTCAAATTTATGGGTAAAACACTTTTCCCCCAAACATGGTTGAACTTGGGTTTTGGAGGGGGTGTTAACCTTGGATTTTTGGAGAAATTGATCCCTGACTGGACGAGCCCCATTTAAATGCGTATTAGCATTATAATTCTAACCTTGTTCATATCCAAGCCCTTTTAGTTGGTATTAGACTTCAAATTTATGGGTAATACACTTTTCCCCCAAACATGGTTGAACTTGGGTTTTGGAGGAGGTGTTAGCCTTGGATTTTTGGAGAAATTGATCCTGACTCGACGAGCCCCATTTAAATGCGTATTAGCCTTATATTTCTAACCTTGTTCATATCCAAGCCCTTTTAGTTGGTATTAGACTTCAAATTTATGGGTAAATCACTTTTCCCCTAAACATGGTTGAACTTGGGTTTTGGAGGGGGTGTTAGCCCTGGATTTTTGGAGAAATTGATCCTGACTGGACGAGCCCCATTTAAATGCATATTAGCCTTATATTTCTAACCTTTTTCATATCCAAGAGCCTTTAGTTGGTATTAGACATCAAATTTATGGGTAATACCTTTTTCCCCCAAACATGGTTGAACTTGGTTTTTGGAGGGGGTGTTAGCCTTGGATTTTCGGACAAATTGATCGTGACTCGACGATCCCCATTTAAATGAGTATTAGCATTATATTTCTAACCTTGTTCATATCCAAGACCTTTTAGTTTGTATTAGACTTCAAATTTATGGGTAATACACTTTTCCCCCAAACATGGTTGAACTTGGATTTTCGGACAAATTGATCCTGACTCGACGAGCCCTATTTAACTGAGTATTAGACTTATATTTCTAACTTTGTTCATATCCAAGAACTTTTAGTTGGTATTAGACTTCGAATTTATGGGTAAAACATTTTTCCCCCAAACATGGTTGAACTTGGGTTTTGGAGGGGGTGTTAGCCTTGGATTTTTGGAGAAATTGATCCTGACTGGACAAGCCTCATTTAAATGAGTATTAGCCTTATATTTCTAACCTTGTTCATATCCAAGAGCTTTTAGTTGGTATTAGACTTCAAATTTATGGGTAATACACTTTTTCCCCCAAACATGGTTGAACTTGGTTTTTGGGGGGGTGTTAGCCTTGGATTTTAGGACAAATTGATTCGACTCGACGAGCCCCGTTTAAATGAGTATTAGCCTTATATTTCTAACCTTGTTGATATCCAAGAGATTTTAGTTGGTATTAGAATTCAAATTTATGGGTAATACCCTTTTCCCCCCAAACATGGTTGAACTTGGTTTTTGGAGGGGGTGTTAGCCTTGGATTTTCGGACAAATTGATTGTGACTCGACGATCCCCATTTAAATGAGTATTAGCCTTATATTTCTAACCTTGTTCATATCCAAGACCTTTTAGTTTGTATTAGACTTCAAATTTATAGGTAATACACTTTTTCCCCCCAAACATGGTTGAACTTGGATTTTCGGACAAATTGATCCCTGACTCGACGAGCCCTATTTAAATGAGTATTAGACTTATATTTCTAACTTTGTTCATATCCAAGACCTTTTAGTTGGTATTAGACTTCAACTTTATGGGTAAAACACTTTTCCCCCAAACATGGTTGAACTTGGGTTTTGGAGGGGGTGTTAGCCTTGGATTTTTGGAGAAGGTAATCCTGATTGGACGAGCCCCATTTAAATGAGTATTAGCCTTATATTTCTAACTTTGTTCATATCCAAGCCCTTTTTAGTTGGCATTAGACTTCAAATTTATGGGTAATACACTTTTCTCTCAAACACGCTCGAACTTTGTTTTTGGAGGGGGTGTTAGCCTTGGATTTTAGGACAAATTGATCCTGACTCGACGAGCCCCATTTAAATGAGTATTAGCCTTATTTTCTAACCTTGTTCATATCCAAGAGATTTTAGTTGGTATTCGAATTCAAATTTATGGGTAATACCATTTTCCCCCAAACATGGTTGAACTTGGTTTTTGGAGGGGGTGTTAGCCTTGGATTTTCGGACAAATTGATCGTGACTCGACGATCCCCATTTAAATGAGTATTAGCCTTATATTTCTAACCTTGTTCATATCCAAGACCTTTTAGTTTGTATTAGACTTCAAATTTATGGGTAATACATTTTTCCCCCAAACATGGTTTAACTTGGATTTTCGGACAAATTGATCCTGACTCGACGAGCCCTATTTAAATGAGTATTAGACTTATATTTCTAACTTTGTTCATATCCAAGACCTTTTAGTTGGTATTAGACTTCAAATTTATGGGTAAAACACTTTTCCCCCAAACATGGTTGAACTTGGGTTTTGGAGGGGGTGTTAACCTTGGATTTTTGGAGAAATTGATCCTGACTGGACGAGCCCCATTTAAATGCGTATTAGCATTATAATTCTAACCTTGTTCATATCCAAGCCCTTTTAGTTGGTATTAGACTTCAAATTTATGGGTAATACACTTTTCCCCCAAACATGGTTGAACTTGGGTTTTGGAGGAGGTGTTAGCCTTGGATTTTTGGAGAAATTGATCCTGACTCGACGAGCCCCATTTAAATGCGTATTAGCCTTATATTTCTAACCTTGTTCATATCCAAGCCCTTTTAGTTGGTATTAGACTTCAAATTTATGGGTAAATCACTTTTCCCCTAAACATGGTTGAACTTGGGTTTTGGAGGGGGTGTTAGCCCTGGATTTTTGGAGAAATTGATCCTGACTGGACGAGCCCCATTTAAATGCATATTAGCCTTATATTTCTAACCTTTTTCATATCCAAGAGCCTTTAGTTGGTATTAGACATCAAATTTATGGGTAATACCTTTTTCCCCCAAACATGGTTGAACTTGGTTTTTGGAGGGGGTGTTAGCCTTGGATTTTCGGACAAATTAATCCTGACTCGACGATCCCCATTTAAATGAGTATTAGCCTTATATTTCTAGCCTTGTTCATATCCACGAGCCTTTAGTTGGTATTAGAATTCAAATTTATGGGTAATACCCTTTTTCCCCCAAACATGGTTGAACTTGGTTTTTGGAGGGGGTGTTAGCCTTGGATTTTCGGACAAATTGATCGTGACTCCACGATCCCCATTTAAATGAGTATTAGCCTTATATTTCTAACCTTGTTCATATCCAATACCTTTTTAGTTGGTTTTAGAGTTCAAATTTATGGGTAACACAATTTTCCCCCAAACATAGTTGGACTTGGTTTTTGGAGCGGGTGTTAGCCTTGGATTTTCGGACAAATTGATCCTGACTCGATGAGCCCCATTTAAATGAGTAGTAGCCTTATATTTCTAACCTTGTTCATATCCAAGCCCTTTTTAGTTGGCTTTAGACTTCAAATTTATGGGTAATATACTTTTCTCCCAAACACGCTCGAACTTTGTTTTTGGAGGGGGTGTTAGCCTTGGATTTTCGGACAAATTGATCCTGACTCGACGAGCCCCATTTAAATGAGTATTAGCCTTATATTTCTAACCTTGTTCATATCCAAGACCTTTTAGTTGGTATTAGACTTCAAATTTATGGGTAATAGACTTTTCCCCCCAAAATGATAGAACTTGGTTTTTGGAGGGGGTGTTACCCTTGGATTTTCGGACAAATTGATCCTTATTCGACGAGCCCCATTTAAATTAGTATTAGCCTTAGATTTCTAACCTTGTTCATATACAAGACCTTTTAGTTGTTATTAGACTTCAAATTTATGGGTAATAGACTTTTCCCCCCAAAATGATAGAACTTGGTTTTTGGAGGGGGCGTTAGCCTTGGATTTTCGGACAAATTGATCCTTATTCGACGAGCCCCATTTAAATTAGTATTAGCCTTAGATTTCTAACCTTGTTCATATCCAATCCCTTTTAGTTGATATTAGACTTCAAATTTATGGGTAATAGGCTTTTCCCCCCAAAATGATAGAACTTGGTTTTTGGAGGGGGTGTTAGCCTTGGATTTTCGGACAAATTGGTCCTGACTCGACGAGCCCCATTTAAATGAGTATTAGCCTTATATTTCTAACCTTGTTCATATCCAAGACCTTTTAGTTGGTATTAGACTTCAAATTTATGGGTAATAGACTTTTCCCCCCAAAATGATAGAACTTGGTTTTTGGAGGGGGTGTTACCCTTGGATTTTCGGACAAATTGATCCTTATTCGACGAGCCCCATTTAAATTAGTATTAGCCTTAGATTTCTATCCTTGTTCATATCCAAGACCTTTTAGTTGTTATTAGACTTCAAATTTATGGGTAATAGACTTTTCCCCCCAAAATGATAGAACTTGGTTTTTAGAGGGGGCGTTAGCCTTGGATTTTCGAACAAATTGATCCTTATTCGACGAGCCCCATTTAAATTAGTATTAGCCTTAGATTTCTAACCTTGTTCATATCCAATCCCTTTTAGTTGATATTAGACTTCAAATTTATGGGTAATAGGCTTTTCCCCCCAAAATGATAGAACTTGGTTTTTGGAGGGGGTGTTAGCCTTGGATTTTCGGACAAATTGGTCCTGACTCGACGAGCCCCATTTTAAATGAGTATTAGCCTTAGATTTCTAACCTTGTTCATATCCAATCCCTTTTAGTTGGTATTAGACTTCAAATTTATGGGTAATAGACTTTTTCCGCAAAATGATAGAACTTGGTTTTTGGAGGAGGTGTTAGCCTTGGATTTTCGGACAAATTGGTCCTGACTCAACGAGCCCCATTTTAAATGAGTATTAGCGTTAGATTTCTAACCTTGTTAATATCCAATAACTTTTAGTTGGTATTAGACTTCAAATTTATGGGTAATAGACTTTTCCCCCTAAAATGATAGAACTTGGTTTTTGGAGGGGGTGTTAGCCTTGGATTTTCGGACAAATTGGTCCTGACTCGACGAGCCCCATTTTAAATGAGTATTAGCATTAGATTTCTAACCTTGTTGATATCCAATCCCTTTTAGTTGGTATTAGAATTCAAATTTATGGGTAATAGACTTTTCCCCCCAAAATGATAGAACTTGGTTTTTGGAGGGGGTGTTACCCTTGGATTTTCGGACAAATTGGTCCATTTTAAATGAGTAAGGGCCTTAGATTTCTAATCTTGTTCATATCCAATACGTTTTAGTTGGTATTAGACTTCAAATTTAGGGGTAATAGACATTTCCCCCCAAACTGATAGAACTTTGTTTTTGGAGGGGGTGTTAGCCTTGGATTTTCAGACAAATTGGTCATGACTTGACGAGCCCCATTTTAAATGAGTATTAGCCTTACATTTCTAACCTTATTCATATTCAATACCTTTTAGTTGGTATTAGACTTCAAATTTATGGGTAATAGACTTTTCCCCCAAAAATGATTGAACTTGGTTTTTGGAGGGGGTGTTAGCCTTGGATTTTCGGACAAATTGGTCCTGAGTCGACGAGCCCCATTTTAAATGAGTATTAGCCTTACATTTCTAACCTTATTCATATTCAATACCTTTTAGTTGGTATTAGACTTCAAATTTATGGGTAATAGACTTTTCCCCCCAAAATGATAGAACTTGGTTTTTGGAGGGGGTGTTACCCTTGGATTTTCGGACAAATTGATCCTTATTCGACGAGCCCCATTTAAATTAGTATTAGCCTTAGATTTCTATCCTTGTTCATATCCAAGACCTTTTAGTTGTTATTAGACTTCAAATTTATGGGTAATAGACTTTTACCCCCAAAATGATAGAACTTGGTTTTTGGAAGGGGTGTTAGCCTTGGATTTTCGGACAAATTGGTCCTGAGTCGACGAGCCCCATTTTAAATGAGTATTAGCCTTATATTTCTAACCTTGTTCATATCCAATCCCTTTTAGTTGGTATTAGACTTCAAATTTATGGGTAATAGAATTTTCCCCCGAAAATGATAGAACTTGGTTTTTGGAGGGGGTGTTACCCTTGGATTTTCAGACAAATTGATCCTTATTCGACGAGCCCCATTTAAATTAGTATTAGCCTTAGATTTCTAACCTTGTTCATATCCAAGCCCAATTAGTTGGTATTAGACTTCAAATTTATGGGTAATAGACTTTTCCCCCCAAAATGATAGAACTTGGTTTTTGGAGGGGGTGTTACCATTGGATTTTCGGACAAATTGATCCTTATTCGACGAGCCCCATTTAAATTAGTATTAGCCTTAGATTTCTAACCTTGTTCATATCCAAGCCCTTTTAGTTGGTATTAGACTTCAAATTTATGGGTAATAGACTTTTCCCCGCAAAATGATAGAACTTGGTTTTTGGAGGGGGTGTTAGCCTTGGATTTTCGGACAAATTGGTCCTGACTCGACGAGCCCCATTTTAATGATTATTAGCCTTAGATTTCTAACCTTGTTCATATCCAATCCATTTTTGTTGGTATTAGACTTCAAATTTATGGGTAATAGACTTTTCCCCCAAAATGATAGAACTTGGTTTTAGGAGGGGGTGTTAGCCTTGGATTTTCGGACAAATTGATCCTGACTCGACGAGCGCCATTTTAAATGAGTATTAACATTAGATTTATAACCTTGTTGATATCCAATCCCTTTTAGTTGGTATTAGATTTCAAATTTATGGGTAATAGACATTTCCCCCCAAAATAAAAGAACTTTGTTTTTGGAGGGGGTGTTAGCCTTGGATTTTCAAACAAATTGGTCATGACTTGACGAGCCCCATTTTAAATGAGTATTAGCCTTACATTTCTAACCTTGTTCATATTCAATACCTTTTAGTTGGTATTAGACTTTAAATTTATGGGTAATAGACTTTTCCCCCAAAAATGATTGAACTTGGTTTTTGGAGGGGGTGTTAGCCTTGGATTTTCGGACAAATTGGTCCTGAGTCGACGAGCCCCATTTTAAATGAGTATTAGCCTTAGATTTCTAACCTTGTTCATATCCAATCCCTTTTAGTTGGTATTAGACTTCAAATTTATGGGTAATAGACGTTTCCCCCCAAAATGATAGAACTTGGTTTTTGGAGGGGGTGTTACCCTTGGATTTTCGGACAAATTGATCCTTATTCGACGAGCCCCATTTAAATTAGTATTAGCCTTAGATTTCTAACCTTGTTCATATCCAAGCCCAATTAGTTGGTATTAGACTTCAAATTTATGGGTAATAGACTTTTCCCCCCAAAATGATAGAACTTGGTTTTTGGAGGGGGTGTTAGCCTTGAATTTTCGGACAAATTGATCCTTATTCGACGAGCCCCATTTAAATTAGTATTAGCCTTAGATTTCTAACCTTGTTCATATCCAAGCCCAATTAGTTGGTATTAGACTTCAAATTTATGGGTAATAGACTTTTCCCCCCAAAATGATAGAACTTCGTTTTTGGAAGGGGTGTTAGCCTTGGATTTTTGGACAAATTGGTCCTGAGTCGACGAGCCCCATTTTAAATTAGTATTAGCCTTAGATTTCTAACCTTGTTCATATCCAATCCCTTTTAGTTGGTATTAGACTTCAAATTTATGGGTAATAGACTTTTCCCCCCAAAATGATAGAACTTTGTGTTTGGAGGGGGTATTAGCCTTGGATTTTCGGACAAATTGGTCGATTTTAAATGAGTATTGGCCTTATATTTCAAATCTTGTTCATATCCAATACCTTTTTGTTGGTATTAGACTTCAAATTTATGGGTAATAGACATTTCCCCCTAAAATGATAGAACTTTGTTTTTGGAGGGGGTGTTAGCCTTGGATTTTCGGACAAATTGGTCCTGAGTCGAAGAGCCCCATTTTAAATGAGTATTAGCCTTAGATTTCTTACCTTGTTCATATCCAATCCCTTTTAGTTGGTATTAGACTTCAAATTTATGGGTAATAGACTTTTCCCCCCAAAATGATAGAACTTGGTGTTTGGAGGGGGTATTAGCCTTGGATTTTCGGACAAATTGGTCCTGACTCGACGAGCCCCATTTTCAATGAGTATTAGCCTTAGATTTCTAACCTTGTTCATATCCAATCCCTTTTAGTTGGTATTAGACTTCAAATTTATGGGTAATAGACTTTTCCCCCCAAAATGATAGAACTTGGTTTTTGGAGGGGGTGTTACCCTTGGATTTTCGGACAAATTGATCCTTATTCGACGAGCCCCATTTAAATTAGTATTAGCCTTAGATTTCTAACCTTGTTCATATCCAATCCCAATTAGTTGGTATTAGACTTCAAATTTATGGGTAATAGACTTTTCCCCCCAAAATGATAGAACTTCGTTTTTGGAAGGGGTGTTAGCCTTGGATTTTTGGACAAATTGGCCCTGAGTCGACGAGCCCCATTTTAAATGAGTATTAGCCTTATATTTCTAACCTTGTTCATATCCAATCCCTTTTAGTTGGTATTAGACTTCAAATTTATGGGTAATAGACTTTTCCCCCGAAAATGATAGAACTTGGTTTTTGGAGGGGGTGTTACCCTTGGATTTTCAGACAAATTGATCCTTATTCGACAAGCCCCATTTAAATTAGTATTAGCCTTAGATTTCTAACCTTGTTCATATCCAAGCCCAATTAGTTGGTATTAGACTTCAAATTTATGGGTAATAGACTTTTCCCCCCAAAATGATAGAACTTGGTTTTTGGAGGGGGTGTTAGCCTTGGATTTTTGGACAAATTGATCCTTATTCGACGAGCCCCATTTAAATTAGTATTAGCCTTAGATTTCTAACCTTGTTCATATCCAATCCCTTTTAGTTGATATTAGACTTCAAATTTATGGGTAATAGGCTTTTCCCCCCAAAATGATAGAACTTGGTTTTTGGAGGGGGTGTTAGCCTTGGATTTTCGGACAAATTGGTCCTGACTCGACGAGCCCCATTTTAAATGAGTATTAGCCTTAGATTTCTAACCTTGTTCATATCCAATCCATTTTTGTTGGTATTAGACTTCAAATTTATGGGTAATAGACTTTTTCCGCAAAATGATAGAACTTGGTTTTTGGAGGAGGTGTTAGCCTTGGATTTTCGGACAAATTGGTCCTGACTCGACGAGCCCCATTTTAAATGAGTATTAGCGTTAGATTTCTAACCTTGTTAATATCCAATAACTTTTATTTGGTATTAGACTTCAAATTTATGGGTAATAGACTTTTCCCCCTAAAATGATAGAACTTGGTTTTTGGAGGGGGTGTTAGCCTTGGATTTTCGGACAAATTGGTCCTGACTCGACGAGCCCCATTTTAAATGAGTATTAGCATTAGATTTCTAACCTTGTTGATATCCAATCCCTTTTAGTTGATATTAGAATTCAAATTTATGGGTAATAGACTTTTCCCCCCAAAATGATAGAACTTGGTTTCTGGAGGGGGTGTTACCCTTGGATTTTCGGACAAATTGGTCCATTTTAAATGAGTAAGGGCCTTAGATTTCTAATCTTGTTCATATCCAATACGTTTTAGTTGGTATTAGACTTCAAATTTAGGGGTAATAGACATTTCCCCCCAAACTGATAGAACTTTGTTTTTGGAGGGGGTGTTAGCCTTGGATTTTCAGACAAATTGGTCATGACTTGACGAGCCCCATTTTAAATGAGTATTAGCCTTACATTTCTAACCTTGTTCATATTCAATACCTTTTAGTTGGTATTAGACTTCAAATTTATGGGTAATAGACTTTTCCCCCAAAAATGATTGAACTTGGTTTTTGGAGGGGGTGTTAGCCTTGGATTTTCGGACAAATTGGTCCTGAGTCGACGAGCCCCATTTTAAATGAGTATTAGCCTTAGATTTCTAACCTTGTTCATATCCAATCCCTTTTAGTTGGTATTAGACTTCAAATTTATGGGTAATAGACTTTTCCCCCCAAAATGATAGAACTTGGTTTTTGGAGGGGGTGTTACCCTTGGATTTTCGGACAAATTGATCCTTATTCGACGAGCCCCATTTAAATTAGTATTAGCCTTAGATTTCTAACCTTGTTCGTATCCAAGCCCAATTAGTTGGTATTAGACTTCAAATTTATGGGTAATAGACTTTTACCCCCAAAATGATAGAACTTGGTTTTTGGAAGGGGTGTTAGCCTTGGATTTTCGGACAAATTGGTCCTGAGTCGACGAGCCCCATTTTAAATGAGTATTAGCCTTATATTTCTAACCTTGTTCATATCCAATCCCTTTTAGTTGGTATTAGACTTCAAATTTATGGGTAATAGAATTTTCCCCCGAAAATGATAGAACTTGGTTTTTGGAGGGGGTGTTACCCTTGGATTTTCAGACAAATTGATACTTATTCGACGAGCCCCATTTAAATTAGTATTAGCCTTAGATTTCTAACCTTGTTCATATCCAAGCCCAATTAGTTGGTATTAGACTTCAAATTTATGGGTAATAGACTTTTCCCCCCAAAATGATAGAACTTGGTTTTTGGAGGGGGTGTTACCATTGGATTTTCGGACAAATTGATCCTTATTCAACGAGCCCCATTTAAATTAGTATTAGCCTTAGATTTCTAACCTTGTTCATATCCAATCCCTTTTAGTTGGTATTAGACTTCAAATTTATGGGTAATAGACTTTTCCCCGCAAAATGATAGAACTTGGTTTTTGGAGGGGGTGTTAGCCTTGGATTTTCGGACAAATTGGTCCTGACTCGACGAGCCCCATTTTAATGATTATTAGCCTTAGATTTCTAACCTTGTTCATATCCAATCCATTTTTGTTGGTATTAGACTTCAAATTTATGGGTAATAGACTTTTCCCCCAAAATGATAGAACTTGGTTTTAGGAGGGGGTGTTAGCCTTGGATTTTCGGACAAATTGATCCTGACTCGACGAGCGCCATTTTAAATGAGTATTAACATTAGATTTATAACCTTGTTGATATCCAATCCCTTTTAGTTGGTATTAGATTTCAAATTTATGGGTAATAGACATTTCCCCCCAAAATAAAAGAACTTTGTTTTTGGAGGGGGTGTTAGCCTTGGATTTTCAAACAAATTGGTCATGACTTGACGAGCCCCATTTTAAATGAGTATTAGCCTTAAATTTCTAACCTTGTTCATATTTAATACCTTTTAGTTGGTATTAGACTTTAAATTTATGGGTAATAGACTTTTCCCCCAAAAATGATTGAACTTGGTTTTTGGAGGGGGTGTTAGCCTTGGATTTTCGGACAAATTGGTCCTGAGTCGACGAGCCCCATTTTAAATGAGTATTAGCCTTAGATTTCTAACCTTGTTCATATCCAATCCCTTTTAGTTGGTATTAGACTTCAAATTTATGGGTAATAGACGTTTCCCCCCAAAATGATAGAACTTGGTTTTTGGAGGGGGTGTTACCCTTGGATTTTCGGACAAATTGATCCTTATTCGACGAGCCCCATTTAAATTAGTATTAGCCTTAGATTTCTAACCTTGTTCATATCCAAGCCCAATTAGTTGGTATTAGACTTCAAATTTATGGGTAATAGACTTTTCCCCCCAAAATGATAGAACTTGGTTTTTGGAGGGGGTGTTAGCCTTGAATTTTCGGACAAATTGATCCTTATTCGACGAGCCCCATTTAAATTAGTATTAGCCTTAGATTTCTAACCTTGTTCATATCCAAGCCCAATTAGTTGGTATTAGACTTCAAATTTATGGGTAATAGACTTTTTCCCCCCAAAATGATAGAACTTCGTTTTTGGAAGGGGTGTTAGCCTTGGATTTTTGGACAAATTGGTCCTGAGTCGACGAGCCCCATTTTAAATTAGTATTAGCCTTAGATTTCTAACCTTGTTCATATCCAATCCCTTTTAGTTGGTATTAGACTTCAAATTTATGGGTAATAGACTTTTCCCCCCAAAATGATAGAACTTTGTGTTTGGAGGGGGTATTAGCCTTGGATTTTCGGACAAATTGGTCTATTTTAAATGAGTATTGGCCTTAGATTTCAAATCTTGTTCATATCCAATACCTTTTAGTTGGTATTAGACTTCAAATTTATGGGTAATAGACATTTCCCCCTAAAATGATAGAACTTTGTTTTTGGAGGGGGTGTTAGCCTTGGATTTTCGGACAAATTGGTCCTGAGTCGAAGAGCCCCATTTTAAATGAGTATTAGCCTTAGATTTCTTACCTTGTTCATATCCAATCCCTTTTAGTTGGTATTAGACTTCAAATTTATGGGTAATAGACTTTTCCCCCCAAAATGATAGAACTTGGTGTTTGGAGGGGGTATTAGCCTTGGATTTTCGGACAAATTGGTCCTGACTCGACGAGCCCCATTTTCAATGAGTATTAGCCTTAGATTTCTAACCTTGTTCATATCCAATCCCTTTTAGTTGGTATTAGACTTCAAATTTATGGGTAATAGACTTTTCCCCCCAAAATGATAGAACTTGGTTTTTGGAGGGGGTGTTACCCTTGGATTTTCGGACAAATTGATCCTTATTCGACGAGCCCCATTTAAATTAGTATTTGCCTTAGATTTCTAACCTTGTTCATATCCAAGCCCAATTAGTTGGTATTAGACTTCAAATTTATGGGTAATAGACTTTTCCCCGCAAAATGATAGAACTTGGTTTTTGGAGGGGGTGTTACCATTGGATTTTCGGACAAATTGATCCTTATTCGACGAGCCCCATTTAAATTAGTATTAGCCTTAGATTTCTAACCTTGTTCATATCCAAGCCCTTTTAGTTGGTATTAGACTTCAAATTTATGGGTAATAGACTTTTCCCCGCAAAATGATAGAACTTGGTTTTTGGAGGGGGTGTTAGCCTTGGATTTTCAGACAAATTGATCCTGACTCGACGAGCCCCATTTTAATGATTATTAGCCTTAGATTTCTAACCTTGTTCATATCCAATCCATTTTTGTTGGTATTAGACTTCAAATTTATGGGTAATAGACTTTTCCCCCAAAATGATAGAACTTGGTTTTTGGAGGGGGTGTTAGCCTTGGATTTTTGGACAAATTGATCCTTATTCGACGAGCCCCATTTAAATTAGTATTAGCCTTAGATTTCTAACCTTGTTCATATCCAAGCCCTTTTAGTTGGTATTAGACTTCAAATTTATGGGTAATAGACTTTTCCCCGCAAAATGATAGAACTTGGTTTTTGGAGGGGGTGTTAGCCTTGGATTTTCGGACAAATTGGTCCTGACTCGACGAGCCCCATTTTAAATGATTATTAGCCTTAGATTTCTAACCTTGTTCATATCCAATCCATTTTTGTTGGTATTAGACTTCAAATTTATGGGTAATAGACTTTTCCCCTAAAATGATAGAACTTGGTTTTAGGAGGGGGTGTTAGCCTTGGATTTTCGGACAAATTGATCCCGACTCGACGAGCCCCATTTTAAATGAGTATTAACATTAGATTTATAACCTTGTTGATATCCAATCCCTTTTAGTTGGTATTAGATTTCAAATTTATGGGTAATAGACATTTCCCCCCAAAATGATAGAACTTTGTTTTTGGAGGGGGTGTTAGCCTTGGATTTTTGGACAAATTGGTCCTGAGTCGACGAGCCCCATTTTAAATGAGTATTAGCCTTACATTTCTAACCTTGTTCATATCCAAGCCCAATTAGTTGGTATTAGACTTCAAATTTATGGGTAATAGACTTTTCCCCCCAAAATGATAGAACTTGGTTTTTGGAGGAGGTGTTAGCCTTGAATTTTCGGACAAATTGATCCTTATTCGACGAGCCCCATTTAAATTAGTATTAGCCTTAGATTTCTAACCTTGTTCATATCCAAGCCCAATTAGTTGGTATTAGACTTCAAATTTATGGGTAATAGACTTTTTCCCCCCAAAATGATAGAACTTCGTTTTTGGAAGGAGTGTTAGCCTTGGATTTTTGGACAAATTGGTCCTGAGTCGACGAGCCCCATTTTAAATTAGTATTAGCCTTAGATTTCTAACCTTGTTCATATCCAATCCCTTTTAGTTGGTATTAGACTTCAAATTTATGGGTAATAGACTTTTCCCCCCAAAATGATAGAACTTTGTGTTTGGAGGGGGTATTAGCCTTGGATTTTCGGACAAATTGGTCGATTTTAAATGAGTATTGGCCTTAGATTTCAAATCTTGTTCATATCCAATACCTTCTAGTTGGTATTAGACTTCAAATTTATGGGTAATAGACATTTCCCCCTAAAATGATAGAACTTTGTTTTTTGGAGGGGTGTTAGCCTTGGATTTTTCGGACAAATTGGTCCCTGAGTCGAAGAGCCCCATTTTAAATGAGTATTAGCCTTAGATTTCTTACCTTGTTCATATCCAATCCCTTTTAGTTGGTATTAGACTTCAAATTTATGGGTAATAGACTTTTCCCCCCCAAAATGATAGAACTTGGTGTTTGGAGGGGGTATTAGCCTTGGATTTTCTGGACAAATTGGTCCCCGACTCGACGAGCCCCATTTTCAATGAGTATTAGCCTTAGATTTCTAACCTTGTTCATATCCAATCCCTTTTAGTTGGTATTAGACTTCAAATTTATGGGTAATAGACTTTTCCCCCCAAAATGATAGAACTTGGTTTTTGGAGGGGGTGTTACCCTTGGATTTTCGTACAAATTGATCCTTATTCGACGAGCCCCATTTAAATTAGTATTAGCCTTAGATTTCTAACCTTGTTCATATCCAAGCCCAATTAGTTGGTATAAAAAAATTTATGGGTAATAGACTTTTCCCCCCAAAATGATAGAACTTCGTTTTTGGAAGGGGTGTTAGCCTTGGATTTTTGGACAAATTGGCCCTGAGTCGACGAGCCCCATTTTAAATGAGTATTAGCCTTATATTTCTAACCTTGTTCATATCCAATCCCTTTTAGTTGGTATTAGACTTCAAATTTATGGGTAATAGACTTTTCCCCCGAAAATGATAGAACTTGGTTTTTGGAGGGGGTGTTACCCTTGGATTTTCAGACAAATTGATCCTTATTCGACGAGCCCCATTTAAATTAGTATTAGCCTTAGATTTCTAACCTTGTTCATATCCAAGCCCAATTAGTTGGTATTAGACTTCAAATTTATGGGTAATAGACTTTTCCCCCCAAAATGATAGAACTTGGTTTTTGGAGGGGGTGTTAGCCTTGGATTTTTGGACAAATTGATCCTTATTCGACGAGCCCCATTTAAATTAGTATTAGCCTTAGATTTCTAACCTTGTTCATATCCAAGCCCTTTTAGTTGGTATTAGACTTCAAATTTATGGGTAATAGACTTTTCCCCGCAAAATGATAGAACTTGGTTTTTGGAGGGGGTGTTAGCCTTGGATTTTCGGACAAATTGGTCCTGACTCGACGAGCCCCATTTTAAATGATTATTAGCCTTAGATTTCTAACCTTGTTCATATCCAATCCATTTTTGTTGGTATTAGACTTCAAATTTATGGGTAATAGACTTTTCCCCTAAAATGATAGAACTTGGTTTTAGGAGGGGGTGTTAGCCTTGGATTTTCGGACAAATTGATCCCGACTCGACGAGCCCCATTTTAAATGAGTATTAACATTAGATTTATAACCTTGTTGATATCCAATCCCTTTTAGTTGGTATTAGATTTCAAATTTATGGGTAATAGACATTTCCCCCCAAAATGATAGAACTTTGTTTTTGGAGGGGGTGTTAGCCTTGGATTTTCGGACAAATTGGTCCTGAGTCGACGAGCCCCATTTTAAATGAGTATTAGCCTTAAATTTCTAACCTTGTTCATATTGAATACCTTTTAGTTGGTATTAGACTTCAAATTTATCGGTAATAGTTTTTTCCCCCAAAAATGATTGAACTTGGTTTTTGGAGGGGGTGTTAGCCTTGGATTTTCGGACAAATTGGTCCTGAGTCGACGAGCCCCATTTTAAATGAGTATTAGCCTTAGATTTCTAACCTTGTTGATATCCAATCCCTTTTAGTTGGCATTAGATTTCAAATTTATGGGTAATAGACTTTTCCCCCAAAAATGATAGAACTTGGTTTTTGGAGGGGGTGTTAGCCATGGATTTTCGGACAAATTGGTCCTGACTTGACGAGCCCCATTTTACTTGAGTATTAGCCTTATATTTCTAACCTTGTTCATATCCAATACCTTGTAGTTGGTATTAGACTTCAAATTTATGGGTAATAGACTTTTCCCCCCAAAATGATAGAACTTGGTTTTTGGAGGGGGTGTTAGCTTTGGATTTTCGGACAAATTGGTCCATTTGAAATGAGCATTGGCCTTAGATTTCTAATCTTGTTCATATCCAATACCTTTTAGTTGGTATTAGACTTCAAATTTATGGGTAATAGACATTTCCCCCCAAAATGATAGAACTTTGTTTTTGGAGGGGGTGTTAGCCTTGGATTTTCAGACAAATTGGTCATGACTTGACGAGCCCCATTTTAAATGAGTATTAGCCTTATATTTCTAACCTTGTTTATATTCAATACCTTTTAGTTGGTATTAGACTTCAAATTTATGGGTAATAGACTTTTCCCCCAAAAATGATTGAACTTGGTTTTTGGAGGGGGTGTTAGCCTTGGATTTTCGGACAAATTGGTCCTGAGTCGACGAGCCCCATTTTAAATGAGTATTAGCCTTAGATTTCTAACCTTGTTCATATCCAATCCCTTTTAGTTGGTATTAGACTTCAAATTTATGGGTAATAGACTTTTCCCCCCAAAATGATAGAACTTGGTTTTTGGAGGGGGTGTTAGCCTTGGATTTTCGGACAAATTGATCCTTACTTCACGAGCGCCATTTTAAATGAGTATTAACCATAGATTTCTAACCTTGTTCATATCCAATACCTTTTAGTTGGTATTAGACTTCAAATTTATGGGTAATAGACTTTTCCCCCAAAAATGATTGAACTTGGTTTTTGGAAGGGGTGTTAGCCTTGGATTTTCGGACAAATTGGTCCTGAGTCGACGAGCCCCATTTTAAATGAGTATTAGCCTTAGATTTCTAACCTTGTTAATATCCAATCCCTTTTAGTTGGTATTAGACTTCAAATTTATGGGTAATTGACATTTCTCCCCAAAATGATAGAACTTTGTTTTTGGAGGGGGTGTTAGCCTTGGATTTTCAGACAAATTGGTCATGACTTGACGAGCCCCATTTTAAATGAGTATTAGCCTTATATTTCTAACCTTGTTTATATTCAATACCTTTTAGTTGGTATTAGACTTCAAATTTATGGGTAATAGACTTTTCCCCCCAAAATGATAGAACTTGTTTTTTGGAGGGGGTGTTAGCCTTGGATTTTCGGACAAATTGATCCTGACTCGACGAGCCCCATTTTAAATGAGTATTAACATTAGATTTATAACCTTGTTGATATCCAATCCCTTTTAGTTGGTATTAGATTTCAAATTTATGGGTAATAGACTTTTCCCCCCAAAATGATAGAACTTTGTTTTTGGAGGGGGTGTTAGCATTGGATTTTCGGACAAATTGGTCCTGACTTGACGAGCCCCATTTTACATGAGTATTAGACTTATATTTCTAACCTTGTTCATATCCAATACCTTTTAGTTGGTATAAGACTTCAAATTTATGGGTAATAGACTTTTCCCCCCAAAATGATAGAACTTGGTTTTTGGAGGGGGTGTTAGCCTTGGATTTTCGGACAAATTGATCCTGACTTCACGAGCGCCATTTTAAATGAGTATTAGCCATAGATTTCTAACCTTGTTCATATCCAATACCTTTTAGTTGGTATTAGACTAAAAATTTATGGGTAATATACTTTTCCCCCAAAAATGATTGAACTTGGTTTTTGGAGGGGGTGTTAGCCTTGGATTTTTGGACAAATTGGTCCTCACTCGACGAGCCCATTTTAAATGAGTATTAGACTTAGATTTCTAACCTTGTTCTTATCCAATCCTTTTTAGTTGGTATTAGACTTCAAATTTATGGGTAATAGACTTTTCCCCCCAAAATGATAGAACTTGGTTTTTGGAGGGGGTGTTAGGCTTGGATTTTCGGACAAATTGATCCTTATTTGACGAGCCCCTTTTAAATTAGTATTAGCCTTAGATTTCTAACCTTGTTCATATCCAAGCCCTTTTAGTTGGTATTAGACTTCAATTTTATGGGTAATAGACTTTTCCTCCAAAAATGATTGAACTTTGTTTTTGGAGGGGGTGTTAGCCTTGGATTTTCGGACAAATTGGTCCTGACTCGACGTGCCCCATTTTAAATGAGTATTAGCCTTATATTTCTAATCTTGTTCATATTCAATACCTTTTAGTTGGTATTAGACTTCAAATTTATGGTAATAGACTTTCCCCCCAAAATGATAGAACTTGGTTTTTGGAGGGGGTGTTAGCCTTGGATTTTCGGACAAATTGGTCCTGACTTCACGAGCCCTATTTTAAATGAGTATTAGCCATAGGTTTCTAACCTTGTTCATATCCAATACATTTTAGTTGGTATTAGACTTCAAATTTATGGGTAATAGACTTTTCCCCCCAAAATGATAGAACTTGGTTTTTTGAGGGGGTGTTAGCCTTGGATTTTCGGACAAATTGGTCCTGACTTCACGAGCCCCATTTAAATGAGTATTAGCCTTAGATTTCTAACCTTGTTCATATCCAATACCTTTTAGTTGGTATTAGATTTAAATTTATGGGTAATAGACTTTTCCCCCCAAAATGATAGAACTTGGTTTTTGGAGGGGGTGTTAGCCATGGATTTTCAGACAAATTGGTCGTGACTTGACGAGCCCCAATTTAAATGAGTATTAGCCTTATATTTCTAACCTTGATCATATCCAATACCATTTAGTTGGTATTAGACTTCAAATTTATGGGTAATAGACTTTCCCCCTCAAAATGATAGAACTTGGTTTTTGGAGGGGGTGTTAGCCTTGGATTTTCGGACAAATTGGTCCTGACTCGACGAGCCCCATTTTCAATAATTACTAGCCTTAGATTTCTAACCTTGTCCATATCCAATCCCTTTTAGTTGGTATTAGACTTTAAATTTATGGGTAATAGACTTTTCCCTCCAAAATGATAGAACTTGGTTTTTGGAGGGGGTGTTAGGCTTGGATTTTCGGACAAATTGATCCTTTTTCGACTAGCCCCTTTTAAATTAGTATTAGCCTTAGATTTCTAACCTTGTTCATATCCAAGCCCTTTTAGTTGGTATTAGACTTCAAATTTATGGGTAATAGACTTTTCCCCCAAAAATGATTGAACTTTGTTTTTGGAGGGGGTGTTAGCCTTGGATTTTCGGACAAATTGGTCCTGACTCGACGTGCCCCATTTTAAATGAGTATTAGCCTTATATTTCTAACCTTGTTCATATGCAATACCTTTTAGTTGGTATTAGACTTCAAATTTATGGGTAATAGACTTTTCCCCCAAAAATGATTGAACTTTGTTTTTGGAGGGGGTGTTAGCCTTGGATTTTCGGACAAATTGGTCCTGACTCGACGAGCCCCATTTTAAATTAGTATTAGCCTTAGATTTATAACCTGTTTCATATCCAATCCCTTTTAGTTGGTATTACACTTCAAATTTATGGGTAATAGACTTTCCCCCTAAAAATGATTGAACTTGGTTTTTGGAGGGGGTGTTAGCCTTGGATTTTCGGACAAATTGGTCCTGACTTCACGAGCCCCATTTAAATGAGTATTAGCCTTAGATTTCTAACCTTGTTCATATCCAATACCTTTTAGTTGGTATTAGACTTCAAATTTATGGGTAATAGACTTTTTCCCCCAAAAATGATAGATCTTGGTTTTTGGAGGGGGTGTTAGCCATGGATTTTCAGACAAATTGGTCCTGACTTGACGAGCCCCAATTTAAATGAGTATTAGCCTTAGATTTCTAACCTTGATCATATCCAATACCATTTAGCTGGTATTAGACTTCAAATTTATGGGTAATAGACTTTTCCCCCCAAAATGATAGAACTTGGTTTTTGGAGGGGGTGTTAGCCTTGGATTTTCGGACAAATTGGTCCTGACTTGACGAGCCCCATTTTCAATAAGTACTAGCCTTAGATTTCTAACCTTGTTCATATCCAATCCCTTTTAGTTGGTATTAGACTTTAAATTTATGGGTAATAGACTTTTCCCTCCAAAATGATAGAACTTGGTTTTTGGAGGGGGTGTTAGGCTTGGATTTTCGGACAAATTGATCCTTATTCGACGAGCCCCATTTAAATTAGTATTAGCCTTAGATTTATAACCTTGTTCATATCCAAGCCCTTTTAGTTGGTATTAGACTTCAAATTTATGGGTAATAGACTTTTCCCCCCAAAATGATAGAACTTGGTTTTTGGAGGGGGTGTTAGCCTTGGATTTTCGGACAAATTGGTCCTGACTTGACGAGCCCCATTTTACATGAGTATTAGCCTTATATTTCTAACCTTGTTCATAACCAATACCTTGTAGTTGGTATTAGACTTCAAATTTATGGGTAATAGACTTTTCCCCCAAAAATGATAGAACTTGGTTTTTGGAGGGGGTGTTAGCTTTGGATTTTCGGACAAATTGGTCCATTTTAAATGCGTATTGGCCTTAGATTTCTAATCTTGTTTATATCCAAGCCCTTTTAGTTGGTATTAGACTTCAAATTTATGGGTAATAGACTTTTCCCCCAAAAATGATTGAACTTTGTTTTTGGAGGGGGTGTTAGCCTTGGATTTTCGGACAAATTGGTCCTGACTCGACGTGCCCCATTTTAAATGAGTATTAGCCTTATATTTCTAACCTTGTTCATATGCAATACCTTTTAGTTGGTATGAGACTTCAAATTTATGGGTAATAGACTTTTCCCCGAAAAATGATTGAACTTTGTTTTTGGAGGGGGTGTTAGCCTTGGATTTTCAGACAAATTGGTCCTGACTCGACGAGCCCCATTTTAAATTAGTATTAGCCTTAGATTTATAACCTTTTTCATATCCAATCCCTTTTAGTTGGTATTACACTTCAAATTTATGGGTAATAGACTTTCCCCCTAAAAATGATTGAACTTGGTTTTTGGAGGGGGTGTTAGCCTTGGATTTTCGGACAAATTGGTCCTGACTTCACGAGCCCCATTTAAATGAGTATTAGCCTTAGATTTCTAACCTTGTTCATATCCAATACCTTTTAGTTGGTATTAGACTTCAAATTTATGGGTAATAGACTTTTCCCCCCAAAATGATAGATCTTGGTTTTTGGAGGGGGTGTTAGCCATGGATTTTCAGACAAATTGGTCCTGACTTGACGAGCCCCAATTTAAATGAGTATTAGCCTAAGATTTCTAACCTTGATCATATCCAATACCATTTAGTTGGTATTAGACTTCAAATTTATGGGTAATAGACTTTTCCCCCCAAAATGATAGAACTTGGTTTTTGGAGGGGGTGTTAGCCTTGGATTTTCGGACAAATTGGTCCCGACTCACGAGCCCCATTTTAAATGAGTATTAGCCTTAGATTTCTAACCTTGTTCATATCCCAATACCCTTTTAGTTGGTATTAGACTTCAAATTTATGGGTAATAGACTTTTTCCCCCAAAAATGATAGAACTTGGTTTTTGGAGGGGGTGTTAGCCTTGGATTTTCGGACAAATTGGTCCCGACTTCGACGAGCCCCATTTTAAATGAGTATTAGCCTTAGATTTCTAACCTTGTTCATATCAATACCTTTTAGTTGGTATTAGACTTCAAATTTATGGGTAATAGACTTTTCCCCCTAAAAAATGATTGAACTTGGTTTTTGGAGGGGTGTTAGCCTTGGATTTTCGGACAAATTGGTCCCGACTTCACGAGCCCCATTTTAAATGAGTATTAGCCTTAGATTTCTAACCTTGTTCATATCCAATACCCTTTTAGTTGGTATTAGACTTCAAATTTATGGGTAATAGACTTTTCCCCCCAAAAATGATAGAACTTGGTTTTTGGAGGGGGTGTTAGCCTTGGATTTTCGGACAAATTTGGTCCCCGACTTCGACGAGCCCCACTTTTAAATGAGTATTAGCCTTAGATTTCTAACCTTGTTCATATCCAATCCCTTTTAGTTGGTATTAGACTTCAAATTTATGGGTAATAGACTTTTTCCCCCCCAAAATGATAGAACTTGGTTTTTGGAGGGGGTGTTAGCCTTGGATTTTCGGACAAATTGGTCCCGACTTCACGAGCCCCATTTTAAATGAGTATTAGCCTTAGATTTCTAACCTTTGTTCATATCCCAATACCCTTTTAGTTTGGTATTAGACTTCAAATTTATGGGTAATAGACTTTTCCCCCCCAAAATGATAGAACTTGGTTTTTGGAGGGGGTGTTAGCCTTGGATTTTCGGACAAATTGGTCCCGACTTCACGAGCCCCATTTTAAATGAGTATTAGCCTTAGATTTCTAACCTTGTTCATATCAATACCTTTGTAGTTGGTATTAGACTTCAAATTTATGGGTAATAGACTTTTCCCCCCAAAATGATTGAACTTGGTTTTTGGAGGGGGTGTTAGCCTTGGATTTTCGGACAAATTGGTCCTGACTTGACGAGCCCCATTTTAAATGAGTATTAGCCTTAGATTTCTAACCTTGTTCATATCCAATCCCTTTTAGTTGGTATTAGACTTTCAAATTTATGGGTAATAGACTTTTCCCCCCAAAAATGATAGAACTTGGTTTTTGGAGGGGGTGTTAACCTTGGATTTTCGGACAAATTGGTCCTGACTTCGCGAGCCCCATTTTAAATGAGTATTAGCCTGATTTCTAACCTTATTCATATCCAATCCCTTTTAGTTGGTATTAGACTTCAAATTTATGGGTAATAGACTTTTCCCCCCAAAATGATAGAACTTGGTTTTTGGAGGGGGTGTTAGCCTTGGATTTTCGGACAAATTGGTACTGACTTGACGAGCCCCATTTTAAATGAGTATTAGCCTTAGATTTATAACATTGTTCATATCCAATCCCTTTTAGTTGGTATTAGACTTCAAATTTATGGGTAATAGACTTTTCCCCCCAAAAATGATAGAACTTGGTTTTTGGAGGGGGTGTTAGCTTTGGATTTTCGGACAAATTGGTCCCGACTCACGAGCCCCATTTTAAATGAGTATTAGCCTTAGATTTCTAACCTTGTTCATATCCAAGCCCTTTTAGTTGGTATTAGACTTCAAATTTATGGGTAATAGACTTTTCCCCCCAAAAATGATTGAACTTTGGTTTTTGGAGGGGGTGTTAGCCTTGGATTTTCGGACAAATTGGTCCCGACTTCGACGAGCCCCATTTTAAATGAGTATTAGCCTTAGATTTCTAACCTTGTTCATATGCAATACCCTTTTAGTTGGTATGAGACTTCAAATTTATGGGTAATAGACTTTTCCCCCAAAAATGATTGAACTTTGGTTTTTGGAGGGGGTGTTAGCCTTGGATTTTCGGACAAATTGGTCCCGACTCGACGAGCCCCATTTTAAATTAGTATTAGCCTTAGATTTATAACCTTTGTTTCATATCCAATCCCTTTTAGTTGGTATTAGACTTCAAATTTATGGGTAATAGACTTTTCCCCCAAAAATGATTGAACTTGGTTTTTGGAGGGGGTGTTAGCCTTGGATTTTCGGACAAATTGGTCCCGACTTCACGAGCCCCATTTTAAATGAGTATTAGCCTTAGATTTCTAACCTTGTTCATATCCAATACCCTTTTAGTTGGTATTAGACTTCAAATTTATGGGTAATAGACTTTTCCCCCCAAAATGATAGAACTTGGTTTTTGGAGGGGGTGTTAGCCATGGATTTTTCGGACAAATTGGTCCCTGACTTGACGAGCCCCCAATTTTAAATGAGTATTAGCCTTAGATTTCTAACCTTGTTCATATCCAATACCATTTAGTTGGTATTAGACTTCAAATTTATGGGTAATAGACTTTTCCCCCCAAAATGATAGAACTTGGTTTTTGGAGGGGGTGTTAGCCTTGGATTTTTCGGACAAATTGGTCCCCGACTCGACGAGCCCCATTTTCAAATAAGTACTAGCCTTAGATTTCTAACCTTGTTCATATCCCATACCTTTTAGTTGGTATTAGACTTCAAATTTATGGGTAATAGACTTTTCCCCCCAAAATGATAGAACTTGGTTTTTGGAGGGGGTGTTAGCCTTGGATTTTCAGACAAATTGGTCCTGACTTCACGAGCCCCATTTTAAATGAGTATTAGCCTTAGATTTCTAACCTTGTTCATATCAATACCTTTTAGTTGCTATTACACTTCAAATTTATGGGTAATAGACTTTCCCCCTAAAAATGATTGAACTTGGTTTTTGGAGGGGGTGTTAGCCTTGGATTTTCGGACAAATTGGTCCTGACTTCACGAGCCCCATTTTAAATGAGTATTAGCCTTAGATTTCTAACATTGTTCATATCCAATACCTTTTAGTTGGTATTAGACTTCAAATTTATGGGTAATAGACTTTTCCCCCCAAAATGATAGAACTTGGTTTTTGGAGGGGGTGTTTGCCTTGGATTTTTCGGACAAATTTGGTCCCTCGACTCGACGAGCCCCACTTTAAATGAGTATTAGCCTTAGATTTATAACCTTGTTCATATCCAATCCCTTTTAGTTGGTATTAGACTTCAAATTTATGGGTAATAGACTTTTCCCCCCAAAATGATAGAACTTGGTTTTTGGAGGGGGTGTTAGCCTTGGATTTTCGGACAAATTGGTCCTGACTTCACGAGCCCCATTTTAAATGAGTATTAGCCTTAGATTTCTAACTTTGTTCATATCCCATACCTTTTATTTGGTATTACACTTCAAATTTATGGGTAATAGACTTTTCCCCCCAAAATCATAGAACTTGGTTTTTGGAGGGGGTGTTAGCCTTGGATTTTCGGACAAATTGGTCCTGACTTCACGAGCCCCATTTTAAATGAGTATTAGCCTTAGATTTCTAACCTTGTTCATATCAATACCTTGTAGTTGGTATTACACTTCAAATTTATGGGTAATAGACTTTTCCCCCCAAAATGATTGAACTTGGTTTTTGGAGGGGGTGTTAGCCTTGGATTTTCGGACAAATTGGTCCTGACTTGACGAGCCCCATTTTCAATAAGTACTAGCCTTAGATTTCTAACCTTGTTCATATCCAATCCCTTTTAGTTGGTATTAGACTTTAAATTTATGGGTAATAGACTTTTCCCTCCAAAATGATAGAACTTGGTTTTTGGAGGGGGTGTTAGGCTTGGATTTTCGGACAAATTGATCCTTATTCGACGAGCCCCATTTAAATTAGTATTAGCCTTAGATTTATAACCTTGTTCATATCCAAGCCCTTTTAGTTGGTATTAGACTTCAAATTTATGGGTAATAGACTTTCCCCCCCAAAATGATAGAACTTGGTTTTTGGAGGGGGTGTTAGCCTTGGATTTTCGGACAAATTGGTCCTGACTTGACGAGCCCCATTTTACATGAGTATTAGCCTTATATTTCTAACCTTGTTCATAACCAATACCTTGTAGTTGGTATTAGACTTCAAATTTATGGGTAATAGACTTTTCCCCCAAAAATGATAGAACTTGGTTTTTGGAGGGGGTGTTAGCTTTGGATTTTCGGACAAATTGGTCCATTTTAAATGCGTATTGGCCTTAGATTTCTAATCTTGTTCATATCCAAGCCCTTTTAGTTGGTATTAGACTTCAAATTTATGGGTAATAGACTTTTCCCCCAAAAATGATTGAACTTTGTTTTTGGAGGGGGTGTTAGCCTTGGATTTTCGGACAAATTGGTCCTGACTCGACGTGCCCCATTTTAAATGAGTATTAGCCTTATATTTCTAACCTTGTTCATATGCAATACCTTTTAGTTGGTATGAGACTTCAAATTTATGGGTAATAGACTTTTCCCCGAAAAATGATTGAACTTTGTTTTTGGAGGGGGTGTTAGCCTTGGATTTTCAGACAAATTGGTCCTGACTCGACGAGCCCCATTTTAAATTAGTATTAGCCTTAGATTTATAACCTTTTTCATATCCAATCCCTTTTAGTTGGTATTACACTTCAAATTTATGGGTAATAGACTTTCCCCCTAAAAATGATTGAACTTGGTTTTTGGAGGGGGTGTTAGCCTTGGATTTTCGGACAAATTGGTCCTGACTTCACGAGCCCCATTTAAATGAGTATTAGCCTTAGATTTCTAACCTTGTTCATATCCAATACCTTTTAGTTGGTATTAGACTTCAAATTTATGGGTAATAGACTTTTCCCCCCAAAATGATAGATCTTGGTTTTTGGAGGGGGTGTTAGCCATGGATTTTCAGACAAATTGGTCCTGACTTGACGAGCCCCAATTTAAATGAGTATTAGCCTTAGATTTCTAACCTTGATCATATCCAATACCATTTAGTTGGTATTAGACTTCAAATTTATGGGTAATAGACTTTTCCCCCCAAAATGATAGAACTTGGTTTTTGGAGGGGGTGTTAGCCTTGGATTTTCGGACAAATTGGTCCTGACTCGACGAGCCCCATTTTCAATAAGTACTAGCCTTAGATTTCTAACCTTGTTCATATCCCATACCTTTTAGTTGGTATTAGACTTCAAATTTATGGGTAATAGACTTTTCCCCCCAAAATGATAGAACTTGGTTTTTGGAGGGGGTGTTAGCCTTGGATTTTCGGACAAATTGGTCCTGACTTCACGAGCCCCATTTTAAATGAGTATTAGCCTTAGATTTCTAACCTTGTTCATATCAATACCTTTTAGTTGCTATTACACTTCAAATTTATGGGTAATAGACTTTCCCCCTAAAAATGATTGAACTTGGTTTTTGGAGGGGGTGTTAGCCTTGGATTTTCGGACAAATTGGTCCTGACTTCACGAGCCCCATTTTAAATGAGTATTAGCCTTAGATTTCTAACATTGTTCATATCCAATACCTTTTAGTTGGTATTAGACTTCAAATTTATGGGTAATAGACTTTTCCCCCCAAAATGATAGAACTTGGTTTTTGGAGGGGGTGTTTGCCTTGGATTTTCGGACAATTTGGTCCTGACTCGACGAGCCCCACTTTAAATGAGTATTAGCCTTAGATTTATAACCTTGTTCATATCCAATCCCTTTTAGTTGGTATTAGACTTCAAATTTATGGGTAATAGACTTTTCCCCCCAAAATGATAGAACTTGGTTTTTGGAGGGGGTGTTAGCCTTGGATTTTCGGACAAATTGGTCCTGACTTCACGAGCCCCATTTTAAATGAGTATTAGCCTTAGATTTCTAACTTTGTTCATATCCCATACCTTTTATTTGGTATTACACTTCAAATTTATGGGTAATAGACTTTTCCCCCCAAAATCATAGAACTTGGTTTTTGGAGGGGGTGTTAGCCTTGGATTTTCGGACAAATTGGTCCTGACTTCACGAGCCCCATTTTAAATGAGTATTAGCCTTAGATTTCTAACCTTGTTCATATCAATACCTTGTAGTTGGTATTACACTTCAAATTTATGGGTAATAGACTTTTCCCCCCAAAATGATTGAACTTGGTTTTTGGAGGGGGTGTTAGCCTTGGATTTTCGGACAAATTGGTCCTGACTTCACGAGCCCCATTTTAAATGAGTATTAGCCTTAGATTTCTAACATTGTTCATATCCAATACCTTTTAGTTGGTATTAGACTTCAAATTTATGGGTAATAGACTTTTCCCCCCAAAATGATAGAACTTGGTTTTTGGCGGGGGTGTTAGCCTTGGATTTTCGGACAAATTGGTCCTGACTCGACGAGCCCCATTTTCAATAAGTACTAGCCTTAGATTTCTAACCTTGTTCATATCCCATACCTTTTAGTTGGTATTAGACTTCAAATTTATGGGTAATAGACTTTTCCCCCCAAAATGATAGAACTTGGTTTTTGGAGGGGGTGTTAGCCTTGGATTTTCGGACAAATTGGTCCTGACTTCACGAGCCCCATTTTAAATGAGTATTAGCCTTAGATTTCTAACTTTGTTCATATCCCATACCTTTTATTTGGTATTACACTTCAAATTTATGGGTAATAGACTTTTCCCCCCAAAATCATAGAACTTGGTTTTTGGAGGGGGTGTTAGCCTTGGATTTTCGGACAAATTGGTCCTGACTTCACGAGCCCCATTTTAAATGAGTATTAGCCTTAGATTTCTAACCTTGTTCATATCAATACCTTGTAGTTGGTATTACACTTCAAATTTATGGGTAATAGACTTTTCCCCCCAAAAATGATTGAACTTGGTTTTTGGAGGGGGTGTTAGCCTTGGATTTTCGGACAAATTGGTCCTGACTTCACGAGCCCCATTTTAAATGAGTATTAGCCTTAGATTTCTAACATTGTTCATATCCAATACCTTTTAGTTGGTATTAGACTTCAAATTTATGGGTAATAGACTTTTCCCCCCAAAATGATAGAACTTGGTTTTTGGAGGGGGTGTTAGCCTTGGATTTTCGGACAAATTGGTCCTGACTCGACGAGCCCCATTTTCAATAAGTACTAGCCTTAGATTTCTAACCTTGTTCATATCCCATACCTTTTAGTTGGTATTAGACTTCAAATTTATGGGTAATAGACTTTTCCCCCCCAAAATGATAGAACTTGGTTTTTGGAGGGGGTGTTAGCCTTGGATTTTCAGACAAATTGGTCCTGACTTCACGAGCCCCATTTTAAATGAGTATTAGCCTTAGATTTCTAACCTTGTTCATATCAATACCTTTTAGTTGCTATTACACTTCAAATTTATGGGTAATAGACTTTCCCCCTAAAAATGATTGAACTTGGTTTTTGGAGGGGGTGTTAGCCTTGGATTTTTCGGACAAATTGGTCCCGACTTCACGAGCCCCATTTTAAATTAGTATTAGCCTTAGATTTCTAACATTGTTCATATCCAATACCTTTTAGTTGGTATTAGACTTCAAATTTATGGGTAATAGACTTTTCCCCCCAAAATGATAGAACTTGGTTTTTGGAGGGGGTGTTTGCCTTGGATTTTCGGACAATTTGGTCCTGACTCGACGAGCCCCACTTTAAATGAGTATTAGCCTTAGATTTATAACCTTGTTCATATCCAATCCCTTTTAGTTGGTATTAGACTTCAAATTTATGGGTAATAGACTTTTCCCCCCAAAATGATAGAACTTGGTTTTTGGAGGGGGTGTTAGCCTTGGATTTTCGGACAATTTGGTCCTGACTCGACGAGCCCCACTTTAAATGAGTATTAGCCTTAGATTTCTAATCTTGTTCATATCCCATACCTTTTAGTTGGTATTAGACTTCAAATTTATGGGTAATAGACTTTTCCCCCCAAAATGATAGAACTTGGTTTTTGGAGGGGGTGTTAGCCTTGGATTTTCGGACAAATTGATCCTTATTCGACGAGCCCCATTTAAATTAGTATTAGCCTTAGATTTCTAACCTTGTTCATATCCAAGCCCTTTTAGTTGGTATTAGACTTCAAATTTATGGGTAATAGACTTTTCCCCCCAAAATGATAGAACTTGGTTTTTGGAGGGGGTGTTAGCCTTGGATTTTCGGACAATTTGGTCCTGACTCGACGAGCCCCACTTTAAATGAGTATTAGCCTTAGATTTCTAACCTTGTTCATATCCCATACCTTTTAGTTGGTATTAGACTTCAAATTTATGGGTAATAGACTTTTCCCCCCAAAATGATAGAACTTGGTTTTTGGAGGGGGTGTTAGCCTTGGATTTTCGGACAAATTGGTCCTGACTTCACGAGCCCCATTTTAAATGAGTATTAGCCTTAGATTTCTAACCTTGTTCATATCAATACCTTTTAGTTGATATTACACTTCAAATTTATGGGTAATAGACTTTCCCCCTAAAAATGATTGAACTTGGTTTTTGGAGGGGGTGTTAGCCTTGGATTTTCGGACAAATTGGTCCTGACTTCACGAGCCCCATTTTAAATGAGTATTAGCCTTAGATTTCTAACATTGTTCATATCCAATACCTTTTAGTTGGTATTAGACTTCAAATTTATGGGTAATAGACTTTTCCCCCCAAAAATGATAGAACTTGGTTTTTGGAGGGGGTGTTAGCCTTGGATTTTTCGGACAAATTGGTCCCTGACTTCACGAGCCCCATTTTAAATGAGTATTAGCCTTAGATTTCTAACCTTGTTCATATCAATACCCTTTTAGTTGCTATTACACTTCAAATTTATGGGTAATAGACTTTTCCCCCTAAAAATGATTGAACTTGGTTTTTGGAGGGGTGTTAGCCTTGGATTTTCGGACAAATTGGTCCTGACTTCACGAGCCCCATTTTAAATGAGTATTAGCCTTAGATTTCTAACATTGTTCATATCCAATACCTTTTAGTTGGTATTAGACTTCAAATTTATGGGTAATAGACTTTTCCCCCCAAAATGATAGAACTTGGTTTTTGGAGGGGGTGTTTGCCTTGGATTTTCGGACAATTTGGTCCTGACTCGACGAGCCCCACTTTAAATGAGTATTAGCCTTAGATTTCTAACCTTGTTCATATCCCATACCTTTTAGTTGGTATTAGACTTCAAATTTATGGGTAATAGACTTTTCCCCCCAAAATGATAGAACTTGGTTTTTGGAGGGGGTGTTAGCCTTGGATTTTCGGACAAATTGGTCCTGACTCGACGAGCCCCATTTTCAATAAGTACTAGCCTTAGATTTATAACCTTGTTCATATCCAATCCCTTTTAGTTGGTATTAGACTTCAAATTTATGGGTAATAGACTTTTCCCCCCAAAATGATAGAACTTGGTTTTTGGAGGGGGTGTTAGCCTTGGATTTTCAGACAAATTGGTCCTGACTTGACGAGCCCCATTTTAAATGAGTATTAGCCTTAGATTTCTAACCTTGTTCGTATCCAATCCCTTTTAGTTGGTATTAGACTTCAAATTTATGGGTAATAGACTTTTCCCCCCAAAATGATAGAACTTGGTGTTTGGAGGGGGTATTAGCCTTGGATTATCGGACAAATTGGTCCTGACTCGACGAGCCCCATTTTCAATGAGCACTAGCCTTAGATTTCTAACCTTGTTCATATCCAATCCCTTTGAGTTGGTATTAGACTTCAAATTTATGGGTAATAGACTTTTCCCCCCAAAATGATAGAACTTGGTTTTTGGAGGGGGTGTTAGCCTTGGATTTTTGGACAAATTGATCCTTATTCGACGAGCCCCATTTAAATTAGTATTAGCCTTAGATTTCTAACCTTTTTCATATCCAATCCCTTTAAGTTGGTATTAGACTTCAAATTTATGGGTAATAGACTTTTCCCCCCAAAATGATAGAACTTGGTTTTTGGAGGGGGTGTTAGCCATGGATTTTCGGACAAATTGGTCCTGACTTCACGAGCCCCATTTAAATGAGTATTAGCCTTAGATTTCTAACCTTGTTCATATCCCATACCTTTTAGTTGGTATTAGACTTCAAATTTATGGGTAATAGACTTTTCCCCCCAAAATGATAGAACTTGGTTTTTGGAGGGGGTGTTAGCCTTGGATTTTCAGACAAATTGGTCCTGACTCGACGAGCCCCACTTTAAATGAGTATTAGCCTTAGATTTCTAACCTTGTTCATATCCCATACCTTTTAGTTGGTATTAGACTTCAAATTTATGGGTAATAGACTTTTCCCCCCAAAATGATAGAACTTGGTTTTTGGAGGGGGTGTTAGCCTTGGATTTTCGGACAAATTGGTCCTGACTTCACGAGCCCCCATTTTAAATGAGTATTAGCCTTAGATTTCTAACCTTGTTCATATCAATACCTTTTAGTTGCTATTACACTTCAAATTTATGGGTAATAGACTTTTCCCCCCTAAAAAATGATTGAACTTGGTTTTTGGAGGGGTGTTAGCCTTGGATTTTCGGACAAATTGGTCCTGACTTCACGAGCCCCATTTTAAATGAGTATTAGCCTTAGATTTCTAACATTGTTCATATCCAATACCTTTTAGTTGGTATTAGACTTCAAATTTATGGGTAATAGACTTTTCCCCCCAAAATGATAGAACTTGGTTTTTGGAGGGGGTGTTTGCCTTGGATTTTCGGACAATTTGGTCCTGACTCGACGAGCCCCACTTTAAATGAGTATTAGCCTTAGATTTATAACCTTGTTCATATCCAATCCCTTTTAGTTGGTATTAGACTTCAAATTTATGGGTAATAGACTTTTCCCCCCAAAATGATAGAACTTGGTTTTTGGAGGGGGTGTTAGCCTTGGATTTTTGGACAAATTGATCCTTATTCGATAAGCCCCATTTAAATTAGTATTAGCCTTAGATTTCTAACCTTGTTCATATCCAAGACCTTTTAGTTGGTATTAGATTTCAAATTTATGGGTAATAGACTTTTCCCCCCAAAATCATAGAACTTGGTTTTTGGAGGGGGTGTTAGCCTTGGATTTTCGGACAAATTGGTCCTGACTTCACGAGCCCCATTTTAAATGAGTATTAGCCTTAGATTTCTAACCTTGTTCATATCAATACCTTGTAGTTGGTATTACACTTCAAATTTATGGGTAATAGACTTTCCCCCTAAAAATGATTGAACTTGGTTTTTGGAGGGGGTGTTAGCCTTGGATTTTCGGACAAATTGGTCCTGACTTCACGAGCCCCATTTTAAATGAGTATTAGCCTTAGATTTCTAACCTTGTTCATATCCAATCCCTTTTAGTTGGTATTAGACTTCAAATTTATGGGTAATAGACTTTTCCCCCCAAAATGATAGAACTTGGTTTTTGGCGGGGGTGTTAGCCTTGGATTTTTGGACAAATTGGTCCTGACTCGACGAGCCCCACTTTAAATGAGTATTAGCCTTAGATTTATAACCTTGTTCATATCCAATCCCTTTTAGTTGGTATTAGACTTCAAATTTATGGGTAATAGACTTTTCCCCCCAAAATGATAGAACTTGGTTTTTGGAGGGTGTGTTAGCCTTGGATTTTTGGACAAATTGGTCCTGACTTCACGAGCCCCATTTTAAATGAGTATTAGCCTTAGATTTCTAACTTTGTTCATATCCCATACCTTTTATTTGGTATTACACTTCAAATTTATGGGTAATAGACTTTTCCCCCCAAAATCATAGAACTTGGTTTTTAGAGGGGGTGTTAGCCTTGGATTTTCGGACAAATTGGTCCTGACTTCACGAGCCCCATTTTAAATGAGTATTAGCCTTAGATTTCTAACCTTTTTCATATCAATACCTTGTAGTTGGTATTACACTTCAAATTTATGGGTAATAGACTTTCCCCCTAAAAATGATTGAACTTGGTTTTTGGAGGGGGTGTTAGCCTTGGATTTTCGGACAAATTGGTCCTGACTTCACAAGCCCCATTTTAAATGAGTATTAGCCTTATATTTCTAACCTTGTTCATATCAATACCTTTTAGTTGGTATTAGACTTCAAATTTATCGGTAATAGACTTTTCCCCCCAAAATGATAGAACTTGGTTTTTGGCGGGGGTGTTAGCCTTGGATTTTTGGACAAATTTGTCCTGACTTCACGAGCCCCATTTTAAATGAGTATTAGCCTTAGATTTCTAACATTGTTCATATCCAATACCTTTTAGTTGGTATTAGACTTCAAATTTATGGGTAATAGACTTTTCCCCCCCAAAATGATAGAACTTGGTTTTTGGAGGGGGTGTTAGCCTTGGATTTTCTGGGACAAATTTGGTCCCGACTTCGACGAGCCCCACTTTTAAATGAGTATTAGCCTTAGATTTCTAACCTTGTTCATATCCAATCCCTTTTAGTTGGTATTAGACTTCAAATTTATGGGTAATAGACTTTTCCCCCCAAAAATGATAGAACTTGGTTTTTGGAGGGTGTGTTAGCCTTGGATTTTCTGGACAAATTGGTCCCGACTTCACGAGCCCCATTTTAAATGAGTATTAGCCTTAGATTTCTAACTTTGTTCATATCCCATACCTTTTATTTGGTATTAGACTTCAAATTTATAGGTAATAGACTTTTCCCCCCAAAATGATTGAACTTGGTTTTTGGAGGGGGTGTTAGCCTTGGATTTTCGGACAAATTGGTCCTGACTCGACGAGCCCCATTTTCAATAAGTACTAGCCTTAGATTTCTAACCTTGTTCATGTCCAATCCCTTTTAGTTGGTATTAGACTTCAAATTTATGTGTAATAGACTTTTCCCCCCAAAAAGATAGAACTTGGTTTTTGGAGGGGGTGTTAGCCTTGGATTTTCAGACAAATTGGTCCTGACTTGACGAGCCCCATTTTAAATGAGTATTAGCCTTAGATTTCTAACCTTGTTCATATCCCATACCTTTTAGTTGGTATTAGACTTCAAATTTATGGGTAATAGACTTTTCCCCCCAAAATGATAGAACTTGGTTTTTGGAGGGGGTGTTAGCCTTGGATTTTCAGACAAATTGGTCCTGACTCGACGAGCCCCATTTTCAATAAGTACTAGCCTTAGATTTATAACCTTGTTCATATCCAATCCCTTTTAGTTGGTATTAGACTTCAAATTTATGGGTAATAGACTTTTCCCCCCAAAATGATAGAACTTGGTTTTTGGAGGGGGTGTTAGCCTTGGA
Source organism: Salix suchowensis (assembly GCA_029030765.1). Classification (NCBI taxonomy): domain Eukaryota; kingdom Viridiplantae; phylum Streptophyta; class Magnoliopsida; order Malpighiales; family Salicaceae; genus Salix; species Salix suchowensis. The sequence continues at coordinate 16,286,159 of CM054983.1, forward strand.
TTTTCAGACAAATTGGTCCTGACTTGACGAGCCCCATTTTAAATGAGTATTAGCCTTAGATTTCTAACCTTGTTCGTATCCAATTCCTTTTAGTTGGTATTAGACTTCAAATTTATGGGTAATAGACTTTTCCCCCCAAAATGATAGAACTTGGTGTTTGGAGGGGGTATTAGCCTTGGATTTTCGGACAAATTGGTCCTGACTCGACGAGCCCCATTTTCAATGAGCACTAGCCTTAGATTTCTAACCTTGTTCATATCCAATCCCTTTGAGTTGGTATTAGACTTCAAATTTATGGGTAATAGACTTTTCCCCCCAAAATGATAGAACTTGGTTTTTGGAGGGGGTGTTAGCCTTGGATTTTCGGACAAATTGATCCTTATTCGACGAGCCCCATTTAAATTAGTATTAGCCTTAGATTTCTAACCTTTTTCATATCCAAGCCCTTTAAGTTGGTATTAGACTTCAAATTTATGGGTAATAGACTTTTCCCCCCAAAATGATAGAACTTGGTTTTTGGAGGGGGTGTTAGCCATGGATTTTCGGACAAATTGGTCCCGACTTCACGAGCCCCATTTTAAATGAGTATTAGCCTTAGATTTCTAACCTTGTTCATATCCCATACCTTTTAGTTGGTATTAGACTTCAAATTTATGGGTAATAGACTTTTCCCCCCTAAAAATGATTGAACTTGGTTTTTGGAGGGGGTGTTAGCCTTGGATTTTCGGACAAATTGGTCCCGACTCGACGAGCCCCCATTTTCAAATGAGTACTAGCCTTAGATTTCTAACCTTGTTCATATCCAATACCTTTTAGTTGGTATTAGACTTCAAATTTATGGGTAATAGACTTTTCCCCCCAAAAATGATAGAACTTGGTTTTTGGAGGGGTGTTAGCCTTGGATTTTCGGACAAATTGGTCCCGACTTCACGAGCCCCATTTTAAATGAGTATTAGCCTTAGATTTCTAACCTTGTTCATATCCCAATCCCTTTTAGTTGGTATTAGACTTCAAATTTATGGGTAATAGACTTTTCCCCCAAAAAATGATAGAACTTGGTTTTTGGAGGGTGTGTTAGCCTTGGATTTTTCGGACAAATTGGTCCCGACTTCGACGAGCCCCATTTTAAATGAGTATTAGCCTTAGATTTCTAACCTTGTTCATATCCCATACCCTTTTAGTTGGTATTAGACTTCAAATTTATAGGGTAATAGACTTTTCCCCCCCAAAATGATTGAACTTGGTTTTTGGAGGGGGTGTTAGCCTTGGATTTTCGGACAAATTGGTCCTGACTCGACGAGCCCCATTTTCAATAAGTACTAGCCTTAGATTTCTAACCTTGTTCATGTCCAATCCCTTTTAGTTGGTATTAGACTTCAAATTTATGTGTAATAGACTTTTCCCCCCCAAAAATGATAGAACTTGGTTTTTGGAGGGGTGTTAGCCTTGGATTTTCGGACAAATTGGTCCCCGACTTGACGAGCCCCATTTTAAATGAGTATTAGCCTTAGATTTCTAACCTTGTTCATATCCCAATACCCTTTTAGTTGGTATTAGACTTCAAATTTATGGGTAATAGACTTTTCCCCCCAAAATGATAGAACTTGGTTTTTGGAGGGGGTGTTAGCCTTGGATTTTCGGACAAATTGGTCCCGACTCGACGAGCCCCCATTTTCAAATAAGTATTAGCCTTAGATTTATAACCTTGTTCATATCCAATCCCTTTTAGTTGGTATTAGACTTCAAATTTATGGGTAATAGACTTTTCCCCCCAAAATGATAGAACTTGGTTTTTTGGAGGGGGTGTTAGCCTTGGATTTTCGGACAAATTGGTCCCGACTTGACGAGCCCCATTTTAAATGAGTATTAGCCTTAGATTTCTAACCTTGTTCATATCCAATCCCTTTTAGTTGGTATTAGACTTCAAATTTATGGGTAATAGACTTTTTCCCCCCAAAATGATAGAACTTGGTGTTTTGGAGGGGGTATTAGCCTTGGATTTTCGGACAAATTGGTCCCGACTCGACGAGCCCCATTTTAAATGAGTATTAGCCTTAGATTTCTAACCTTGTTCATATCCAATCCCTTTTGAGTTGGTATTAGACTTCAAATTTATGGGTAATAGACTTTTCCCCCCCAAAATGATAGAACTTGGTTTTTGGAGGGGGTGTTAGCCTTGGATTTTCGGACAAATTGGTCCCCGACTTCACGAGCCCCATTTAAATGAGTATTAGCCTTAGATTTCTAACCTTGTTCATATCCCAATACCTTTTAGTTGGTATTAGACTTCAAATTTATGGGTAATACACTTTTCCCCCCAAAAATGATAGAACTTGGGTTTTTGGAGGGGGTGTTAGCCTTGGATTTTCGGACAAATTGGTCCCGACTTCGACGAGCCCCATTTTAAATGAGTATTAGCCTTAGATTTCTAACCTTGTTCATATCCAATACCTTTTAGTTGGTATTAGACTTCAAATTTATGGGTAATAGACTTTTCCCCCCTAAAAAATGATTGAACTTGGTTTTTGGAGGGGGTGTTAGCCTTGGATTTTTCGGACAAATTGGTCCCGACTTCACGAGCCCCCATTTTAAATGAGTATTAGCCTTAGATTTCTAACCTTGTTCATATCCAATACCTTTTAGTTGGTATTAGACTTCAAATTTATGGGTAATAGACTTTTCCCCCCAAAATGATAGAACTTGGTTTTTGGAGGGGGTGTTAGCCTTGGATTTTCGGACAAATTGGTCCCGACTCGACGAGCCCCATTTTAAATAAGTATTAGCCTTAGATTTCTAACCTTGTTCATATCCAATCCCTTTTAGTTTGGTATTAGACTTCAAATTTATGGGTAATAGACTTTTCCCCCCAAAAATGATAGAACTTGGTTTTTGGAGGGGGTGTTAGCCTTGGATTTTCGGACAAATTGGTCCCGACTTGACGAGCCCCATTTTAAATGAGTATTAGCCTTAGATTTCTAACCTTGTTCATATCCCAATACCTTTTAGTTGGTATTAGACTTCAAATTTATGGGTAATAGACTTTTTCCCCCCCAAAATGATAGAACTTGGTTTTTGGAGGGGGTGTTAGCCTTGGATTTTCGGACAAATTGGTCCCGACTTCGACGAGCCCCATTTTAAATAAGTATTAGCCTTAGATTTCTAACCTTGTTCATATCCAATACCCTTTTAGTTGGTATTAGACTTTCAAATTTATGGGTAATAGACTTTTTCCCCCCTAAAATGATAGAACTTGGTTTTTGGAGGGGGTGTTAGCCTTGGATTTTCGGGACAAATTGGTCCCGACTTGACGAGCCCCATTTTAAATGAGTATTAGCCTTAGATTTCTAACCTTGTTCATATCCAATCCCTTTTAGTTGGTATTAGACTTCAAATTTATGGGTAATAGACATTTTCCCCCCAAAATGATAGAACTTGGTGTTTTGGAGGGGGTGTTAGCCTTGGATTTTCGGACAAATTGGTCCCGACTTGACGAGCCCCATTTTAAATGAGTATTAGCCTTAGATTTCTAACCTTGTTCATATCCAATCCCTTTTAGTTGGTATTAGACTTCAAATTTATGGGTAATAGACTTTTCCCCCCAAAATGATAGAACTTGGTTTTTGGAGGGGGTGTTAGCCTTGGATTTTCTGGACTTGATCCTTATTCGACGAGCCCCATTTAAATTAGTATTAGCCTTAGATTTCTAACCTTGTTCATATCCAAGCCCTTTTAGTGGTATTAGACTTCAAATTTATGGGTAATAGACTTTTTCCCCCCAAAATGATAGAACTTGGTTTTTGGAGGGGGTGTTAGCCTATGGATTTTCGGACAAATTGATCATGACTTCGACAAGCCCCATTTAAATGAGTATTAGCCTTAGATTTCTAACCTTGTTCATATCCCAAGCCCTTTTAGTTGGTATTAGACTTCAAATTTATGGGTAATAGACTTTTCCCCCCCAAAATGATAGAACTTGGTTTTTTGGAGGGGGTGTTAGCCTTGGATTTTCGGACAAATTGGTCCCGACTTCGACGAGCCCCATTTTGAATGAGTATTAGCCCTTAGATTTCTAACCTTGTTCATATCCAATACCTTTTAGTTGGTATTAGACTTCAAATTTATGGGTAATAGACTTTTCCCCCCAAAAATGATTGAACTTGGTTTTTGGAGGGGGTGTTAGCCTTGGATTTTCGGACAAATTGGTCCCGACTTCGACGAGCCCCATTTTAAATGAGTATTAGCCTTAGATTTCTAACCTTGTTCATATCCAATACCTTTTAGTTGGTATTAGACTTCAAATTTTATGGGTAATAGACTTTTTCCCCCCAAAAATGATAGAACTTGGTTTTTGGAGGGGGGTGTTAGCCTTGGATTTTCAGACAAATTGGTCATGACTTGACGAGCCCCAATTTACAATGAGTATTAGCCTTAGATTTCTAACCTTGTTCATATCCAATCCCATTTAGTTGGTATTAGACTTCAAATTTATGGGTAATAGACTTTTCCCCCCAAAATGATAGAACTTGGTTTTTGGAGGGGGTGTTAGCCTTGGATTTTTCGGACAAATTGATCCTGACTCGACGAGCCCCATTTAAATGAGTATTAGCCTTAGATTTCTAACCTTGTTCATATCCAAGCCCTTTTAGTTGGTATTTAGACTTCAAATTTATGGGTAATAGACTTTCCCCCCCAAAATGATAGAACTTGGTTTTTGGAGGGGGTGTTAGCCATGGATTTTCGGACAAATTGGTCCTGACTTCACGAGCCCCATTTAAATGAGTATTAGCCTTAGATTTCTAACCTTGTTCATATCCAATAACTTTTAGTTGGTATTAGACTTCAAATTTATGGGTAATAGACTTTTCCCCCCAAAATGATAGAACTTGGTTTTTGGAGGGGGTGTTAGCCTTGGATTTTCGGACAAATTGGTCCTGACTTCACGAGCCCCATTTTAAATAAGTATTAGCCTTAGATTTCTAACCTTTTTCATATACAATACATTTTAGTAGGTATTAGACTTTAAATTTATGGTAATAGACTTTTCCCCCCAAAATGATAGAACTTGGTTTTTGGAGGGGGTGTTAGCCTTGGATTTTCGGACAAATTGGTCCTGACTCGACGAGCCCCATTTTCAATAAGTACTAGCCTTAGATTTCTAACCTTGTTCATATCCAATCCCTTTTAGTTGGTATTAGACTTCAAATTTATGGGTAATAGACATTTCCCCCCAAAATGATAGAACTTGGTTTTTGGAGGGGGTGTTAGCCTTGGATTTTCGGACAAATTGGTCCTGACTCGACGAGGCCCATTTTCAATGAGTACTAGCCTTAGATTTCTAACCTTGTTCATATCCAATCCCTTTTAGTTGGTTTTAGACTTCAAATTTATGGGTAATAGACTTTTCCCCCCAACATGATAGAACTTGGTTTTTGGAGGGGGTGTTAGCCTTGGATTTTCGGACAAATTGATCCTTATTCGACGAGCCCCATTTAAATTAGTATTAGCCTTAGATTTCTAAACTTGTTCATATCCAAGCCCTTTTAGTTGGTATTAGACTTCAAATTTATGGGTAATAGACTTTTCCCCCCAAAATGATAGAACTTGGTTTTTGGAGGGGGTGTTAGCCTTGGATTTTCGGACAAATTGATCATTATTCGACAAGCCCCATTTAAATTAGTATTAGCCTTAGATTTCTAACCTTGTTCATATCCAAGCCCTTTTAGTTGGTATTAGACTTCAAATTTATGGGTAATAGACTTTTCCCCCCAAAATGATAGAACTTGGTTTTTGGCGGGGGTGTTAGCCTTGGATTTTCGGACAAATTGGTCCTGACTTCACGAGCCCCATTTTGAATGAGTATTAGCCTTAGATTTCTAACCTTGTTCATATCCAATACCTTTTAGTTGGTATTAGACTTCAAATTTATGGGTAATAGACTTTTCCCACCAAAATGATTGAACTTGGTTTTTGGAGGGGATGTTAGCCTTGGATTTTCGGACAAATTGGTCCTGACTCGACGAGCCCCATTTTAAATTATTATCAGCCTTAGATTTCTAACCTTGTTCATATCCAATTCCTTTTAGTTGGTATTACACTTCAAATTTTTGGGTAATAGACTTTTCCCCCAAATATGATTGAACTTTATTTTTGGAGGGGGTGTTAGCCTTGGATATTCGGACAAATTGATCATGACTCCACGAGCCCCATTTACAATAGTATTAGCCTTAGATTTCTAACCTTGTTCATATCCAATCCCTTTAGTTGGTATTAGACTTCAAATTTATGGGTAATAGACTTTTCCCCCCAAAATGATAGAACTTGGTTTTTGGAGGGGGTGTTAGTCTTGGATTTTCAGACAAATTGATCCTTATTCGACGAGCCCCATTTAAATTAGTATTAGCCTTAGATTTCTAACCTTGTTCATATACAATACATTTTAGTTGGTATTAGACTTCAAATTTATGGGTAATAGACTTTTCCCCCAAAAATGATAGAACTTGGTTTTTGGAGGGGGTGTTGGCTTTGGATTTTCGGACAAATTGGTCATGACTTGACGAGCCCCATTTTAAATGAGTATTAGCTTTATATTTGTAACCTTGTTCATATTCAATACCTTTTAGTTGGTATTATACTTCAAATTTATGGGTAATAGACTTTTCCCCCAAAAATGATTGAACTTGGTTTTTGGAGGGGGTGTTAGCCTTGGATTTTCGGACAAATTGGTCCTGACTCGACGAGCCCCATTTTAAATGAGTATTAGCCTTAGATTTATAACCTTGTTCATATCCAATCCCTTTTAGTTGGTACTAGACTTCAAATTTATGGGTAATAGACTTTTCTCCCTAAAATGATAGAACTTGGTTTTTGGAGGGGGTGTTAGCCTTGGATTTTCGGACAAATTGGTCCTGACTCGATGAGCTGAGCCCCATTTTATATGAGTACTAGCCTTATATTTCTAACCTTGTTCATATACAATCCCTTTTAGTTGGTATTAGACTTCAAATTTATGGGTAATAGACTTTTCCCCCCAAAATGATAGAACTTGGTTTTTGGAGGGGGTGTTAGCCTTGGATTTTCGGACAAATTGGTCCTGACTCGACGAGCCCCATTTTAAATGAGTGTTAGACTTAGATTTCTAACCTTGTTCTTATCCAATCCCTTTTAGTTGGTATTGGAGTTCAAATTTATGGGTAATAGACATTTCCCCCCAAAATGATAGAACTTGGTTTTTGGAGGGGGTGTTAGCCTTGGATTTTCGGACAAATTGGTCCTGACTTCACGAGCCCCATTTTAAATGAGTATTAGCCTTAGATTTCTAACCTTGTTCATATCCAATACATTTTAGTTGGTATTAGACTTCAAATTTATAGGTAATAGACTTTTCCTCCCAAAATGATAGAACTTGGTTTTTGGCGGGGGTGTTAGCCTTGGATTTTTGGACAAATTGGTCCTGATTTCACGAGCCCCACTTTAAATGAGTATTAGCCTTAGATTTCTACCATTGTTCATATCCAATACCTTTTAGTTGGTATTAGTCTTCAAATTTATGGGTAATAGACTTTTCCCCCCAAAATGATAGAACTTGGTTTTTGGAGGGGGTGTTAGCCTTGGATTTTCAGACCATTTGGTCCTGACTCGACGAGCCCCATTTTATATGAGTACTAGCCTTAGATTTCTAACCTTGTTCATATCCAATCCCTTTTAGTTGGTATTAGACTTCAAATTTATGGGTAATAGACTTTTCCCCCCAAAATGATAGAACTTGGTTTTTGGAGGGGGTGTTAGCCTTGGATTTTCGGACAAATTGGTCCTGACTCGACGAGCCCCATTTTAGATGAGTATTAGACTTAGATTTATAACCTTGTTCTTATCCAATCCCTTTTAGTTGGTATTGGACTTCAAATTTATGGGTAATAGACATTTCCCCCCAAAATGATAGAACTTGGTTTTTGGAGGGGGTGTTAGCCTTGGATTTTCGGACAAATTGGTCCTGACTCGACGAGCCCCATTTTAAATGAGTATTAGACTTAGATTTCTAACCTTGTTCTTATCCAATCCCTTTTAATTGGACTTCAAATTTATGGGTAATAGACATTTCCCCCCAAAATGATAGAACTTGGTTTTTGGAGGGCGTGTTAGCCTTGGATTTTCGGACAAATTGGTCCTGACTTCACGAGCCCCATTTTAAATGAGTATTAGCCTTAGATTTCTAACCTTGTTCATATCCAATACATTTTAGTTGGTATTAGACTTCAAATTTATAGGTAATAGACTTTTCCCCCCAAAATGATAGAACTTGGTTTTTGGCGGGGTGTTAGCCTTTGGATTTTTTGGACAAATTGGTCCCTGATTTCACGAGCCCCACTTTTAAATGAGTATTAGCCTTAGATTTCTACCATTGTTCATATCCAATACCTTTTAGTTGGTATTAGTCTTCAAATTTATGGGTAATAGACTTTTCCCCCCAAAATGATAGAACTTGGTTTTTGGAGGGGGTGTTAGCCTTGGATTTTCAGACAATTTGGTCCTGACTCGACGAGCCCCATTTTATATGAGTACTAGCCTTAGATTTCTAACCTTGTTCATATCCAATCCCTTTTAGTTGGTATTAGACTTCAAATTTATGGTAATAGACTTTTCCCCCCAAAATGATAGAACTTGGTTTTTGGAGGGGGTGTTAGCCTTGGATTTTCGGACAAATTGATCATTATTCGACGAGCCCCATTTAAATTAGTATTAGCCTTAGATTTCTAACCTTGTTCATATCCAAGCCCTTTTAGTTGGTATTAGACTTCAAATTTATGGGTAATAGACTTTTCCCCCCAAAATGATAGAACTTGGTTTTTGGCGGGGGTGTTAGCCTTGGATTTTCGGACAAATTGGTCCTGACTTCACGAGCCCCATTTTGAATGAGTATTAGCCTTAGATTTCTAACCTTGTTCATATCCAATACCTTTTAGTTGGTATTAGACTTCAAATTTATGGGTAATAGACTTTTCCCACCAAAATGATAGAACTTGGTTTTTGGAGGGGGTGTTAGCCTTGGATTTTCGGACAAATTGGTCCTGACTCGACGAGCCCCATTTTAAATTATTATCAGCCTTAGATTTCTAACCTTGTTCATATCCAATTCCTTTTAGTTGGTATTACACTTCAAATTTTTGGGTAATAGACTTTTCCCCCAAATATGATTGAACTTTATTTTTGGAGGGGGTGTTAGCCTTGGATATTCGGACAAATTGATCATGACTCCACGAGCCCCATTTACAATAGTATTAGCCTTAGATTTCTAACCTTGTTCATATCCAATCCCTTTAGTTGGTATTAGACTTCAAATTTATGGGTAATAGACTTTTCCCCCCAAAATGATAGAACTTGGTTTTTGGAGGGGGTGTTAGTCTTGGATTTTCAGACAAATTGATCCTTATTCGACGAGCCCCATTTAAATTAGTATTAGCCTTAGATTTCTAACCTTGTTCATATACAATACATTTTAGTTGGTATTAGACTTCAAATTTATGGGTAATAGACTTTTCCCCCAAAAATGATAGAACTTGGTTTTTGGAGGGGGTGTTGGCTTTGGATTTTCGGACAAATTGGTCATGACTTGACGAGCCCCATTTTAAATGAGTATTAGCTTTATATATGTAACCTTGTTCATATTCAATACCTTTTAGTTGGTATTATACTTCAAATTTATGGGTAATAGACTTTTCCCCCAAAAATGATTGAACTTGGTTTTTGGAGGGGGTGTTAGCCTTGGATTTTCGGACAAATTGGTCATGACTTGACGAGCCCCATTTTAAATGAGTATTAGCTTTATATATGTAACCTTGTTCATATCCAATCCCTTTTAGTTGGTACTAGACTTCAAATTTATGGGTAATAGACTTTTCTCCCTAAAATGATAGAACTTGGTTTTTGGAGGGGGTGTTAGCCTTGGATTTTCGGACAAATTGGTCCTGACTCGATGAGCTGAGCCCCATTTTATATGAGTACAAGCCTTAGATTTCTAACCTTGTTCATATACAATCCCTTTTAGTTGGTATTAGACTTCAAATTTATGGGTAATAGACTTTTCCCCCCAAAATGATAGAAATTGGTTTTTGGCGGGGGTGTTAGCCTTGGATTTTTGGACAAATTGGTCCTGATTTCACGAGCCCCACTTTAAATGAGTATTAGCCTTAGATTTCTACCATTGTTCATATCCAATACCTTTTAGTTGGTATTAGTCTTCAAATTTATGGGTAATAGACTTTTCCCCCCAAAATGATAGAACTTGGTTTTTGGAGGGGGTGTTAGCCTTGGATTTTCAGACAATTTGGTCCTGACTCGACGAGCCCCATTTTATATGAGTACTAGCCTTAGATTTCTAACCTTGTTCATATCCAATCCCTTTTAGTTGGTATTAGACTTCAAATTTATGGGTAATAGACTTTTCCCCCCAAAATGATAGAACTTGGTTTTTGGAGGGGGTGTTAGCCTTGGATTTTCGGACAAATTGGTCCTGACTCGACGAGCCCCATTTTAGATGAGTATTAGACTTAGATTTATAACCTTGTTCTTATCCAATCCCTTTTAGTTGGTATTGAACTTCAAATTTATGGGTAATAGACATTTCCCCCCAATATGATAGAACTTGGTTTTTGGAGGGGGTGTTAGCCTTGGATTTTCGGACAAATTGGTCCTGACTTCACGAGCCCCATTTTAAATGAGTATTAGCCTTAGATTTCTAACCTTGTTCATATCCAATCCCTTTTAGTTGGTACTAGACTTCAAATTTATGGGTAATAGACTTTTCCCCCTAAAATGATAGAACTTGGTTTTTGGAGGGGGTGTTAGCCTTGGATTTTCGGACAAATTGATCCTTATTCGATGAGCCCCATTTAAATTAGTATTAACCTTATATTTCTAACCTTGTTCATATCCAAGACCTTTTAGTTGGTATTAGACTTCAAATTTATGGGTAATAGACTTTTCCCCCCAAAATGATAGAACTTGGTTTTTGGCGGGGGTGTTAGCCTTGGATTTTTGGTCAAATTGGTCCTGACTGAACGAGCCCCATTTTAAATGAGTATTAGCCTTAGATTTCTAACATTGTTCATATCCAATACCTTTTAGTTGGTATTAGTCTTCAAATTTATGGGTAATAGACTTTTCATCCCAAAATGATAGAACTTGGTTTTTGGAGGGGGTGTTAGCCTTGGTTTTTCAGACAATTTGGTCCTGACTCGACGAGCCCCACTTTAAATGAGTATTAGCCTTAGATTTCTAACCTTGTTCATATCCCATACCTTTTAGTTGGTATTAGACTTCAAATTTATGGGTAATAGACTTTTCCCCCCAAAATGATAGAACTTGGTTTTTGGAGGGGGTGTTAGCCTAGGATTTTCGGACAAATTGGTCCTGACTTCACGAGCCCCATTTTAAATGAGTATTAGCCTTATATTTCTAACCTTGTTCATATCCAATCCCTTTTTGTTGGTATTAGACTTCAAATTTATGGGTAATAGACTTTCCCCCCAAACATGATAGAACTTGGTTTTTGGAGGGGGTGTTAGCCTTGGATTTTCGGACAAATTGGTCCTGACTTGACGAGCCCCATTTTAAATGAGTATTAGCCTTAGATTTCTAACCTTTTTCATATCCAATACCTTTTAGTTGGTATTAGACTTTAAATTTATGGGTAATAGACTTTTCCCCCCTAAATGATACAACTTGGTTTTTCGAGGGGGTGTTAGCCTTGGATTTTCGGACAAATTGGTCCTGACTTGACGAGCCCCATTTTAAATGAGTAGTAGCCTTAGATTTATAACCTTGTTCATATCCAATACCTTTTAGTTGGTATTAGACTTCAAATTTATGGGTAATAGACTTTTCCCCCCAAACATGATAGAACTTGGTTTTTGGAGGGGGTGTTAGCCTTGGATTTTTGGACAAATTGGTCCTGACTTGACGAGCCCCATTTTAAATGAGTAGTAGCCTTAGATTTCTAATCTTGTTCATATCAATACCTTTTAGTTGGTATTAGACTTCAAATTTATGGGTAATAGACTTTTCCCCCCAAAATGATAGAACTTGGTTTTTGGAGGGGGTGTTAGCCTTGGATTTTTGGACAAATTGGTCCTGACTTCACGAGCCCCATTTTAAATAAGTATTAGCCTTAGATTTCTAACCTTGTTCATATCCAATACATTTTAGTTGGTATTAGACTTCAAATTTATGGTAATAGACTTTTCCCCCCAAAATGATAGAACTTGGTTTTTGGAGGGGGTGTTAGCCTTGGATTTTCGGACAAATTGGTACTGATTCGACGAGCCCCATTTTCAATAAGTACTAGCCTTAGATTTCTAACCTTGTTCATATCCAATCCCTTTTAGTTTGTATTAGACTTCAAATTTATGGGTAATAGACTTTTCCCCCCAAAATGATAGAACTTGGTTTTTGGAGGGGGTGTTAGCCTTGGATTTTCGGACAAATTGCTCCTGACTTCACGAGCCCCACTTTAAATGAGTATTAGCCTTAGATTTCTAACCTTGTTCATATCCAATACATTTTAGTTGGTATTAGACTTCAAATTTATGGTAATAGACTTTTCCCCCAAAAATGATAGAACTTGGTTTTTGGAGGGTGTGTTAGCCTTGGATTTTCGGACAAATTGGTCCTGACTCGACGAGCCACATTTTCAATAAGTACTAGCCTTAGATTTCTAACCTTGTTCATATCCAAGCCCTTTTAGTTGGAATTACACTTCAAATTTATGGGTAATAGACTTTTCCCCCCAAAATGATAGAACTTGGTTTTTGGAGGGGGTGTTAGCCATGGATTTTCGGACAAATTGGTCCTGACTTCACGAGCCCCATTTAAATGAGTATTAGCCTTATATTTCTAACCTTGTTCATATCCCATACCTTTTAGTTGGTATTAGACTTCAAATTTATTGGTAATAGACTTTTCCCCCCAAAATGATAGAACTTGGTTTTTGGAGGGGGTGTTAGCCTTGGATTTACGGACAAATTGATCCTTATTCGACGAGCCCATTTAAATTAGTATTAGCCTTAGATTTCTAACCTTTTTCATATCCAAGCCCTTTTAGTTGGTATTAGACTTCAAATTTATGGGTAATAGACTTTCCCCCTAAAAATGATTGAACTTGGTTTTTGGAGGGGGTGTTAGCCTTGGATTTTCGGACAAATTGGTCCTGACTTCACGAGCCCCATTTTAAAAGAGTATTAGCCTTATATTTCTAACCTTGTTCATATCAATACCTTTTAGTTGGTATTAGACTTCAAATTTATGGGTAATAGACTTTTCCCCCCAAAATGATAGAACTTGGTTTTTGGAGGGGGTGTTAGCCATGGATTTTCAGACAAATTGGTCCTGACTTGACGAGCCCCAATTTAAATGAGTATTAGCCTTAGATTTCTAACCTTGATCATATCCAATACCATTTAGTTGGTATTATACTTCAAATTTATGGTTAATAGACATTTCCCCCAAAAATGATTGAACTTGGTTTTTGAAGGAGGTGTTAGCCTTGGATTTTCAGACATATTGGTCCTGACTCGACGAGCCCCATTTTAAATGAGTATTAGCCTTAGATTTCTAACCTTGTTCATATCCAATCCCTTTTAGTTGGTATTAGACCTCAAATTTATGGGTAATAGACTTTTCCCCCCAAAATGATAGAACTTGGTTTTTGGAGGGGGTGTTAGCCTTGGATTTTTGGACAAATTGGTCCTGACTGCACGAGCCCCATTTTCAATGAGTATTAGCCTTAGATTTGTAACCTTGTTCATATCCCATACCTTTTAGTTGGTATTAGACTTCAAATTTATAGGTTATAGACTTTTCCCTCCAAAATGATTGAACTTGGTTTTTGGAGGGGGTGTTAGCCTTGGATTTTCGGACAAATTGGTCCTGACTCGACGAGCCCCATTTTCAATAAGTACTAGCCTTAGATTTCTAACCTTGTTCATATCCAATACCTTTTAGTTGGTATGACACTTCAAATTTATGGGTAATAGACTTTCCCCCTAAAAATGATTGAACTTGGTTTTTGGAGGGGGTGTTAGCCTTGGATTTTCGGACAAATTGGTCCTGACTTCACGAGCCCCATTTTAAATGAGTATTAGCCTTATATTTCTAACCTTGTTCATATCAATACCTTTTAGTTGGTATTAGACTTCAAATTTATGGGTAATAGACTTTTCCCCCCAAAATGATAGAACTTGGTTTTTGAAGGGGGTGTTAGCCATGGATTTTCAGACAAATTGGTCCTGACTTGTTGAGCCCCAATTTAAATGAGTATTAGCCTTATATTTCTAACCTTGATCATATCCAATACCATTTAGTTGGTATTAGACTTCAAATTTATGGGTAATAGACTTTTCCCCCAAAAATGATAGAACTTGGTTTTTGGAGGGGGTGTTAGCCATGGATTTTGCGGACAAATTGGTCCTGACTTCACGATCCCCATTTTAAATAAGTAGTAGCCTTAGATTTCTAACCTTGTTCATATCCAATACATTTTAGTTGGTATTAGACTTCAAATTTATGGTAATAGACTTTTCCCCCCAAAATGATAGAACTTGGTTTTTGGAGGGGGTGTTAGCCTTGGATTTTCGGACAAATTGGTCCTGACTCGACGAGCCCCATTTTCAATAAGTACTAGCCTTAGATTTCTAACCTTGTTCATATCCAATCCCTTTTAGTTGGTATTAGACTTCAAATTTATGGGTAATAGACTTTTCCCCCCAAAATGATAGAACTTGGTTTTTGGAGGGGGTGTTAGCCATGGATTTTCAGACAAATTGGTCCTGACTTGACGAGCCCCAATTTAAATGAGTATTAGCCTTAGATTTCTAACCTTGTTCATATCCCATACCTTTTAGTTGGTATTAGACTTCAAATTTATGGGTAATAGACTTTTCCCCCCAAAATGATAGAACTTTGTTTTTGGAGGGGGTGTTAGCCTTGGATTTTCAGACAAATTGGTCCTGACTTGACGAGCACCATTTTAAATGAGTATTAGCCTTAGATTTCTAAACTTGTTCATATCCAATACCTTTTAGTTGATATTAGACTTAAAATTTATGGGTAATAGACTTTTCCCCCAAAAATGATAGAACTTGGTTTTTGGAGGGGGTGTTAGCCTTGGATTTTCGGACAAATTGGTCCTGACTTCACGAGCCCCATTTTAAATAAGTATTAGCCTTAGATTTCTAACCTTGTTCATATCCAATACATTTTAGTTGGTATTAGACTTCAAATTTATGGGTAATAGACTTTTCCCCCCAAAATGATAGAACTTGGTTTTTGGAGGGGGTGTTAGCCTTGGATTTTTGGACAAATTGGTCCTGACTGCACGAGCCCCATTTTCAATGAGTATTAGCCTTAGATTTGTAACCTTGTTCATATCCAATACCTTTTAGTTGGTATTAGACTTCAAATTTATAGGTTATAGACTTTTCCCTCCAAAATGATTGAACTTGGTTTTTGGAGGGGGTGTTAGCCTTGGATTTTCGGACAAATTGGTCCTGACTCGACGAGCCCCATTTTCAATAAGTA
>CM054983.1:16302228-16320041 GCA_029030765.1 Salix suchowensis
ATCATTTTTGGGGGAAAAGTCTATTACCCATAAATTTGAAGTCTAATACCAACTAAAAGGTATTAAATATGAACAAGGTTAGAAATCTAAGGCTAGTACTCATTTAAAATGGGGCTCGTCAAGTCAGGACCAATTTGTCTGAAAATCCAAGGCTAACACCCCCTCCAAAAACCAAGTTCTATCATTTTGGGGGGGAAAGTCTATTACCCATAAATATGAAGTCTAATACCAACAAAAAGGGATTGTATATGAACAAGGTTAGAAATCTAAGGCTAATACTCATTTAAAATGGGGCTCGTCAAGTTAGGACCAATTTGTCTGAAAATCCAAGGCTAACACCCCCTCCAAAAACCAAGTTCAATCATGTTTGGGGGGAAAAGTCTATTACCTATACATTTGAAGTTTAATACCAACTAAAAGGTATTGGATATGAACAAGGTTAGAAATCTAAGGCTAATACTCATTTAAAATGGGGCTCGTGAAGTCAGGACCAATTTGTCCGAAAATCCAAGGCTAACACCCCCTTCAAAAACCAAGTTCAATTATTTTTGGGGGAAAAGTCTATTACCCATAAATTTGAAGTCTAATACCAACTAAAACGTATAGGATATGAACAAGGTTAGAAATCTAAGGATAATACTCATTTAAAATGGGGCTCGTCAAGTCAGGACCAATTTGTCTGAAAATCCAAGGCTAACACCCCGTCCAAAAACAAAGTTCTATCATTTTGGGGGGAAAAGTCTATTACCTATAAATTTGAAGTCTAATACCAACTAAAAGGTATTCGATATGAACAAGGTTAGAAATCTAAGGCTTATACTCATTTAAAATGGGGCTCGTGAAGTCAGGACCAATTTGTCCGAAAATCCAAGGCTAACACCCCCTTCAAAAACCAAGTTCAATTATTTTTGGGGGAAAAGTCTATTACCCATAAATTTGAAGTCTAATACCAACTAAAACGTATAGGATATGAACAAGGTTATAAATCTAAGGATAATACTCATTTAAAATGGGGCTCATCAAGTCAGGACCAATTTGTCTGAAAATCCAAGGCTAACACCCCCTCCAAAAACCAAGTTCTATCATTTTGGGGGGAAAAGTCTATTACCCATAAATTTGAAGTCTAATATCAACTAAAAGGTATTGGATATGAACAAGGTTAGAAATCTAAGGCTAATACTCATTTAAAATGGGGCTCGTCAAGTCAGGACCAATTTGTCTGAAAATCCAAGGCTAACACCCCCTCCAAAAACCAAGTTCTATCATTTTGGGGGGAAAAGTCTATTACCCATAAATTTGAAGTCTAATACCAACTAAAAGGTATTAAATATGAACAAGGTTAGAAATCTAAGGCTAGTACTCATTTAAAATGGGGGCTCGTCAAGTCGAGGACCAATTTGTCACGAAAATCCAAGGCTAACACCCCCTCCAAAAACCAAGTTCTATCATTTTTGGGGGGGAAAAGTCTATTACCCATAAATTTGAAGTCTAATACCAACAAAAAGGGATTGTATATGAACAAGGTTAGAAATCTAAGGCTAATACTCATTTAAAATGGGGCTCGTCAAGTCGGGACCAATTTGTCACGAAAATCCAAGGCTAACACCCCGTCCAAAAACCAAGTTCTATCATTTTGGGGGGGAAAGTCTATTACCTATAAATTTGAAGTCTAATACCAACTAAAAGGGCTTGGATATGAACAAGGTTAGAAATCTAAGGATAATACTCATGTAAATGGGGCTCGTGGAGTCATGATCAATTTGTCCGAAAATCCAAGGCTAACACCCCCTCCAAAAACCAAGTTCTATCATTTTGGGGGGGAAAGTCTATTACCCATAAATTTGAAGTCTAATACCAACAAAAAGGGATTGTATATGAACAAGGTTAGAAATCTAAGGCTAATACTCATTTAAAATGGGGCTCGTCAAGTCAGGACCAATTTGTCTGAAAATCCAAGGCTAACACCCCCTCCAAAAACCAAGTTCAATCATGTTTGGGGGGAAAAGTCTATTACCTATACATTTGAAGTCTAATACCAACTAAAAGGTATTGGATATGAACAAGGTTAGAAATCTAAGGCTAAAACTCATTTAAAATGGGGCTCGTGAAGTCAGGACCAATTTGTCCGAAAATCCAAGGCTAACACCCCCTTCAAAAACCAAGTTCAATTATTTTTGGGGGAAAAGTCTATTACCCATAAATTTGAAGTCTAATACCAACTAAAACGTATAGGATATGAACAAGGTTAGAAATCTAAGGATAATACTCATTTAAAATGGGGCTCGTCAAGTCGAGGACCAATTTGTCACGAAAATCCAAGGCTAACACCCCAGTCCAAAAACCAAGTTCTATCATTTTTGGGGGGAAAAAGTCTATTACCTATAAATTTGAAGTCTAATACCAACTAAAAGGTATTGGATATGAACAAGGTTAGAAATCTAAGGCTAACACTCATTTAAAATGGGGCTCGTCAAGTCGGGACCAATTTGTCCCAGAAAATCCAAGGCTAACACCCCCTCCAAAAACCAAGTTCTATCATTTTGGGGGGAAAAGTCTATTACCCATAAATTTGAAGTCTAATACCAACTAAAACGTATAGGATATGAACAAGGTTATAAATCTAAGGATAATACTCATTTAAAATGGGGCTCATCAAGTCGGGACCAATTTGTCACGAAAATCCAAGGCTAACACCCCCTCCAAAAACCAAGTTCTATCATTTTGGGGGGAAAAGTCTATTACCCATAAATTTGAAGTCTAATATCAACTAAAAGGTATTGGATATGAACAAGGTTAGAAATCTAAGGCTAATACTCATTTAAAATGGGGGCTCGTCAAGTCGGGACCAATTTGTCCGAAAATCCAAGGCTAACACCCCCTCCAAAAAACCAAGTTCTATCATTTTTGGGGGGAAAAGTCTATTACCCATAAATTTGAAGTCTAATACCAACTAAAAGGTATTAAATATGAACAAGGTTAGAAATCTAAGGCTAGTACTCATTTAAAATGGGGCTCGTCAAGTCAGGACCAATTTGTCTGAAAATCCAAGGCTAACACCCCCTCCAAAAACCAAGTTCTATCATTTTGGGGGGAAAAGTCTATTACCCATAAATTTGAAGTCTAATACCAACAAAAAGGGATTGTATATGAACAAGGTTAGAAATCTAAGGCTAATACTCATTTAAAATGGGGCTCGTCAAGTCAGGACCAATTTGTCTGAAAATCCAAGGCTAACACCCCGTCCAAAAACCAAGTTCTATCATTTTGGGGGGGAAAGTCTATTACCTATAAATTTGAAGTCTAATACCAACTAAAAGGGCTTGGATATGAACAAGGTTAGAAATCTAAGGATAATACTCATGTAAATGGGGCTCGTGGAGTCATGATCAATTTGTCCGAAAATCCAAGGCTAACACCCCCTCCAAAAACCAAGTTCTATCATTTTGGGGGGAAAGTCTATTACCCATAAATTTGAAGTCTAATACCAACAAAAAGGGATTGTATATGAACAAGGTTAGAAATCTAAGGCTAATACTCATTTAAAATGGGGCTCGTCAAGTCAGGACCAATTTGTCTGAAAATCCAAGGCTAACACCCCCTCCAAAAACCAAGTTCAATCATGTTTGGGGGGAAAAGTCTATTACCTATACATTTGAAGTCTAATACCAACTAAAAGGTATTGGATATGAACAAGGTTAGAAATCTAAGGCTAAAACTCATTTAAAATGGGGCTCGTGAAGTCAGGACCAATTTGTCCGAAAATCCAAGGCTAACACCCCCTTCAAAAACCAAGTTCAATTATTTTTGGGGGAAAAGTCTATTACCCATAAATTTGAAGTCTAATACCAACTAAAACGTATAGGATATGAACAAGGTTAGAAATCTAAGGATAATACTCATTTAAAATGGGGCTCGTCAAGTCAGGACCAATTTGTCTGAAAATCCAAGGCTAACACCCCAGTCCAAAAAACCAAGTTCTATCATTTTTGGGGGAAAAGTCTATTACCTATAAATTTGAAGTCTAATACCAACTAAAAGGTATTGGATATGAACAAGGTTAGAAATCTAAGGCTAACACTCATTTAAAATGGGGCTCGTCAAGTCAGGACCAATTTGTCTGAAAATCCAAGGCTAACACCCCCTCCAAAAACCAAGTTCTATCATTTTGGGGGGAAAAGTCTATTACCCATAAATTTGAAGTCTAATACCAACTAAAAGGTATTGGATATGAACAAGGTTATAAATCTAAGGATAATACTCATTTAAAATGGGGCTCGTCAAGTCAGGACCAATTTGTCTGAAAATCCAAGGCTAACACCCCCTCCAAAAACCAAGTTCTATCATTTTGGGGGGAAAAGTCTATTACCCATAAATTTGAAGTCTAATACCAACTAAAAGGTATTAAATATGAACAAGGTTAGAAATCTAAGGCTAGTACTCATTTAAAATGGGGCTCGTCAAGTCAGGACCAATTTGTCTGAAAATCCAAGGCTAACACCCCCTCCAAAAACCAAGTTCTATCATTTTGGGGGGAAAAGTCTATTACCCATAAATTTGAAGTCTAATACCAACAAAAAGGGATTGTATATGAACAAGGTTAGAAATCTAAGGCTAATACTCATTTAAAATGGGGCTCGTCAAGTCAGGACCAATTTGTCTGAAAATCCAAGGCTAACACCCCGTCCAAAAACCAAGTTCTATCATTTTGGGGGGGAAAGTCTATTACCTATAAATTTGAAGTCTAATACCAACTAAAAGGGCTTGGATATGAACAAGGTTAGAAATCTAAGGATAATACTCATGTAAATGGGGCTCGTGGAGTCATGATCAATTTGTCCGAAAATCCAAGGCTAACACCCCCTCCAAAAACCAAGTTCTATCATTTTGGGGGGGAAAGTCTATTACCCATAAATTTGAAGTCTAATACCAACAAAAAGGGATTGTATATGAACAAGGTTAGAAATCTAAGGCTAATACTCATTTAAAATGGGGCTCGTCAAGTCAGGACCAATTTGTCTGAAAATCCAAGGCTAACACCCCCTCCAAAAACCAAGTTCAATCATGTTTGGGGGGAAAAGTCTATTACCTATACATTTGAAGTCTAATACCAACTAAAAGGTATTGGATATGAACAAGGTTAGAAATCTAAGGCTAATACTCATTTAAAATGGGGCTCGTGAAGTCAGGACCAATTTGTCCGAAAATCCAAGGCTAACACCCCCTTCAAAAACCAAGTTCAATTATTTTTGGGGGAAAAGTCTATTACCCATAAATTTGAAGTCTAATACCAACTAAAACGTATAGGATATGAACAAGGTTAGAAATCTAAGGATAATACTCATTTAAAATGGGGCTCGTCAAGTCAGGACCAATTTGTCTGAAAATCCAAGGCTAACACCCCGTCCAAAAACCAAGTTCTATCATTTTGGGGGGAAAAGTCTATTACCTATAAATTTGAAGTCTAATACCAACTAAAAGGTATTGGATATGAACAAGGTTAGAAATCTAAGGCTAACACTCATTTAAAATGGGGCTCGTCAAGTCAGGACCAATTTGTCCGAAAATCCAAGGCTAACACCCCCTCCAAAAACCAAGTTCTATCATTTTGGGGGGAAAAGTCTATTACCCATAAATTTGAAGTCTAATACCAACTAAAAGGTATTGGATATGAACAAGGTTATAAATCTAAGGATAATACTCATTTAAAATGGGGCTCGTCAAGTCAGGACCAATTTGTCCGAAAATCCAAGGCTAACACCCCCTCCAAAAACCAAGTTCTATCATTTTGGGGGGAAAAGTCTATTACCCATAAATTTGAAGTCTAATACCAACAAAAAGGGATTGTATATGAACAAGGTTAGAAATCTAAGGCTAATACTCATTTAAAATGGGGCTCGTCAAGTCAGGACCAATTTGTCACGAAAATCCAAGGCTAACACCCCGTCCAAAAACCAAGTTCTATCATTTTTGGGGGGGAAAAGTCTATTACCCTATAAATTTGAAGTCTAATACCAACTAAAAGGGCTTGGATATGAACAAGGTTAGAAATCTAAGGATAATACTCATGTAAAATGGGGCTCGTGGAGTCATGATCAATTTGTCAGAAAATCCAAGGCTAACACCCCCGTCCAAAAACCAAGTTCTATCATTTTTGGGGGGGAAAAGTCTATTACCTATAAATTTGAAGTCTAATACCAACTAAAAGGGCTTGGATATGAACAAGGTTAGAAATCTAAGGATAATACTCATGTAAATGGGGCTCGTGGAGTCATGATCAATTTGTCCAGAAAATCCAAGGCTAACACCCCCCCTCCAAAAACCAAGTTCTATCATTTTTGGGGGGGAAAGTCTATTACCCATAAATTTGAAGTCTAATACCAACAAAAAGGGATTGTATATGAACAAGGTTAGAAATCTAAGGCTAATACTCATTTAAAATGGGGCTCGTCAAGTCGGGACCAATTTGTCACGAAAATCCAAGGCTAACACCCCCCTCCAAAAACCAAGTTCAATCATGTTTGGGGGGGAAAAGTCTATTACCTATACATTTGAAGTCTAATACCAACTAAAAGGTATTGGATATGAACAAGGTTAGAAATCTAAGGCTAATACTCATTTAAAATGGGGCTCGTGAAGTCGGGGACCAATTTGTCCGAAAATCCAAGGCTAACACCCCCTTCAAAAACCAAGTTCAATTATTTTTGGGGGAAAAGTCTATTACCCATAAATTTGAAGTCTAATACCAACTAAAACATATAGGATATGAACAAGGTTAGAAATCTAAGGATAATACTCATTTAAAATGGGGCTCGTCAAGTCGGGACCAATTTGTCACGAAAATCCAAGGCTAACACCCCGTCCAAAAACCAAGTTCTATCATTTTGGGGGGAAAAGTCTATTACCTATAAATTTGAAGTCTAATACCAACTAAAAGGTATTGGATATGAACAAGGTTAGAAATCTAAGGCTAACACTCATTTAAAATGGGGCTCGTCAAGTCAGGACCAATTTGTCCGAAAATCCAAGGCTAACACCCCCTCCAAAAACCAAGTTCTATCATTTTTGGGGGGGAAAAGTCTATTACCCATAAATTTGAAGTCTAATACCAACTAAAAGGTATTGGATATGAACAAGGTTATAAATCTAAGGATAATACTCATTTAAAATGGGGCTCGTCAAGTCAGGACCAATTTGTCTGAAAATCCAAGGCTAACACCCCCTCCAAAAACCAAGTTCTATCATTTTTGGGGGGGAAAAGTCTATTACCCATAAATTTGAAGTCTAATACCAACAAAAAGGGATTGTATATGAACAAGGTTAGAAATCTAAGGCTAATACTCATTTAAAATGGGGGCTCGTCAAGTCGGGACCAATTTGTCACGAAAATCCAAGGCTAACACCCCCTCCAAAAACTAAGTTCAATCATGTTTTGGGGGGGAAAAGTCTATTACCCTATACATTTGAAGTCTAATACCAACTAAAAGGTATTGGATATGAACAAGGTTAGAAATCTAAGGCTAATACTCATTTAAAATGGGGCTCGTGAAGTCGGGACCAATTTGTCAGAAAATCCAAGGCTAACACCCCCTTCAAAAAACCAAGTTCAATTATTTTTTGGGGGAAAAGTCTATTACCCATAAATTTGAAGTCTAATACCAACTAAAACGTATAGGATATGAACAAGGTTAGAAATCTAAGGATAATACTCATTTAAAATGGGGCTCGTCAAGTCAGGACCAATTTGTCTGAAAATCCAAGGCTAACACCCCCGTCCAAAAACCAAGTTCTATCATTTTTGGGGGGGAAAAGTCTATTACCTATAAATTTGAAGTCTAATACCAACTAAAAGGTATTCGATATGAACAAGGTTAGAAATCTAAGGCTTATACTCATTTAAAATGGGGCTCGTGAAGTCAGGACCAATTTGTCCGAAAATCCAAGGCTAACACCCCCTTCAAAAACCAAGTTCAATTATTTTTTGGGGGGAAAAGTCTATTACCCATAAATTTGAAGTCTAATACCAACTAAAACGTATAGGATATGAACAAGGTTATAAATCTAAGGATAATACTCATTTAAAATGGGGCTCGTCAAGTCAGGACCAATTTGTCTGAAAATCCAAGGCTAACACCCCCTCCAAAAACCAAGTTCTATCATTTTTGGGGGGGAAAAGTCTATTACCCATAAATTTGAAGTCTAATACCAACTAAAAGGTATTAAATATGAACAAGGTTAGAAATCTAAGGTTAGTACTCATTTAAAATGGGGCTCGTCAAGTCAGGACCAATTTGTCTGAAAATCCAAGGCTAACACCCCCTCCAAAAACCAAGTTCTATCATTTTGGGGGGAAAAGTCTATTACCCATAAATTTGAAGTCTAATACCAACTAAAAGGTATTGGATATGAACAAGGTTAGAAATATAAGGCTAACACTCATTTAAAATGGGGCTCGTTAAGTCAGGACCAATTTGTCCGAAAATCCAAGGCTAACACCCCCTTCAAAAACCAAGTTCAATTATTTTTGGGGGAAAACTCTATTACCCATAAATTTGAAGTCTAATACCAACTAAAACGTATAGCATATGAACAAGGTTATAAATATAAGGATAATACTCATTTAAAATGGGGCTCATCAAGTCGGGACCAATTTGTCACGAAAATCCAAGGCTAACACCCCCTCCAAAAAACCAAGTTCTATCATTTTGGGGGGGAAAAGTCTATTACCCATAAATTTGAAGTCTAATACCAACTAAAAGGTATTGGATATGAACAAGGTTAGAAATCTAAGGCTAACACTCATTTAAAATGGGGCTCGTCAAGTCGAGGACCAATTTGTCAGAAAATCCAAGGCTAACACCCCCTCCAAAAAACCAAGTTCTATCATTTTTGGGGGGGAAAAGTCTATTACCCATAAATTTGAAATCTAAAACCAACTAAAAGGGATTGGATATGAACAAATTTAGAAATCTAAGGGTAATGCTCATTTAAAATGGGGCTCGTGAAGTCGGGTACCAATTTGTCCAGAAAATCAAAGGCTAACACCCCCTCCAAAAACCAAGTTCTATCATTTTTGGGGGGGAAAAGTCTATTACCCTTTAAATTTGAGTTCTAATACCAACTAAAAGGGCTTGGATATGAACAAGGTTAGAAATCTAAGGCTAATACTCATGTAAATAGGGGCTCGTGGAGTCATGATCAATTTGTCAGAAAATCCAAGGCTAACACCCCCTCCAAAAAACCACGTTCTATCATTTTTGGGGGGGAAATGTCTATTTACCCATAAATTTGAAGTCTAATACCAACTAAAAGGGATTGGATATGAACAAGGTTAGAAATATAAGGCTAATACTCATTTAAAATGGGGCTCGTCAAGTCGGGACCAATTTGTCACGAAAATCCAAGGCTAACACCCCCTCCAAAAACCAAGTTCTATCATTTTTGGGGGGAAAAGTCTATTACCCATAAATTTGAAGTCTAATACCAACTAAAAGATATTGGATATGAACAAGGTTAGAAATCTAAGGCTAATACTCATTTAAAATGGGGCTCGTGAAGTCGGGACCAATTTGTCCAAAAAATCCAAGGCTAACACCCCCTCCAAAAAATCAAGTTCAATCATTTTTTGGGGGAAAAGTCTATTACCCATAAATTTGAAGTCTAATACCGACTAAAAGGTAATGGATATGATCAAGGTTAGAAATCTAAGGCTAATACTCATTTAAAATGCGGGCTCGTCAAGTCGGGACCAATTTGTCAGAAAATCCAAGGCTAACACCCCCTCCAAAAACCAAGTTCTATCATTTTTGGGGGGGAAAAGTCTATTACCCATAAATTTGAAGTCTAATACCAAATAAAAGGTATTGGATATGAACAAGGTTAGAAATCTAAGGCTAATACTCATTTAAAATGGGGTTCGTCAAGTCGGGACCAATTTGTCCGAAAATCCAAGGCTAACACCCCCTCCAAAAACCAAGTTCTATCATTTTTGGGGGGGAAAAGTCTATTACCTATAAATTTGAAGTATAATACCAACTAAAAGGGGTTGGATATGAACAAGGTTATAAATCTAAGGCTAATACTCATTTAAAATGGGGCTCGTCGAGTCGGGGACCAATTGGTCAGAAAATCCAAGGCTAACACCCCCTCCAAAAAACCAAGTTCAATCATTTTTGGGGGGAAAAGTCTATTACCCATAAATTTGAAGTCTAATACCAACTAAAAGGTATTGGATATGAACAAGGTTAGAAATCTAAGGCTAGTACTCATTTAAAATAGGGGCTCGTCAAGTCGGGACCAATTTGTCCGAAAATCCAAGGCTAACACCCCCTCCAAAAACCAAGTTCTATCATTTTTGGGGGGGAAAAGTCTAATACCCATAAATTTGAAGTCTAATACCAACTAAAAGGCATTGGATAAGAACAAGGTTAGAAATCTAATGCTACTACTCATTTATAATGGGGCTCGTGAAGTCGGGGACCAATTTGTCCGAAAATCCAAGGCTAACACCCCCTTCCAAAAAACCAAGTTCTATCATTTTTGGGGGGGAAAAGTCTATTACCCATAAATTTGAAGTCTAATACCAACTAAAAGGTATTGGATATGAACAAGGTTAGAAATCTAAGGGTAATGCTCATTTAAAATGGGGCTCGTGAAGTCGGGTACCAATTTGTCAGAAAATCAAAGGCTAACACCCCCTCCAAAAACCAAGTTCTATCATTTTTGGGGGGAAAAGTCTATTACCCTTTAAATTTGAGTTCTAATACCAACTAAAAGGGCTTGGATATGAACAAGGTTATAAATCTAAGGCTAATACTCATGTAAATATGGCTCGTGGAGTCATGATCAATTTGTCAGAAAATCCAAGGCTAACACCCCCTCCAAAAAACCAAGTTCTATCATTTTTGGGGGGGAAATGTCTATTACCCATAAATTTGAAGTCTAATACCAACTAAAAGGGATTGGATATGAACGAAGTTAGAAATCTAAGGCTAATACTCATTTAAAATGGGGCTCGTGAAGTCGGGACCAATTTGTACGAAAATCCAGAGGCTAACACCCCCCTCCAAAAACCAAGTTCAATCATTTTTTGGGGGGAAAAGTCTATTACTCAAAAATTTGAAGTCTAGTACTAACTAAAAGGTATTGGATATGAAAAAGGTTAGAAATCTAAGGCTAATACTCATTTAAAATGGGGCTCGTCAAGTCGGGACCAATTTGTCACGAAAATCCAAGGCTAACACCTCCTCCAAAAACCAAGTTCTATCATTTTTGGGGGAGAAAAGTCTATTACCCTATAAATTTGAAGTCTAATACCAACTAAAAGGGCTTGTATATGAACAAGGTTACAAATCTAAGGCTAATACTCATGTAAATTGGGGATCGTGGAGCCATGATCAATTTGTCCAGAAAATCCAAGGCTAACACCCCCTCCAAAAAACAAAGTTCAATCATGTTTGGGGGGAAAAGTCTATTACCCATAAACTAGAAGTATAAAACCAACTAAAAGGTATTGGATATGAACAATGCTAGAAATCTAAGGCTAATACTCATTTAAAATGGGGGCTCGTCAAGTCGGGACCAATTTGTCACGAAAATTCAAGGCTAACACCCCCCCTCCAAAAAACCAAGTTCTATCATTTTTGGGGGGGAAAGTCTATTACCCTTTAAATTTGAAGTCTAATATCAACTAAAAGGGCTTG
Source organism: Salix suchowensis (assembly GCA_029030765.1). Taxonomy (NCBI): domain Eukaryota; kingdom Viridiplantae; phylum Streptophyta; class Magnoliopsida; order Malpighiales; family Salicaceae; genus Salix; species Salix suchowensis. The sequence continues at coordinate 16,313,928 of CM054983.1, forward strand.
GATATGAACAAGGTTAGAAATCTAAGGCTAATACTCATGTAAATAGGGGCTCGTGGAGTCATGATCAATTTGTCCAGAAAATCCAAGGCTAACACCCCCTCCAAAAACCAAGTTCTATCATTTTTGGAGGGAAATGTCTTTTACCCATAAATTTGAAGTCTAATACCAACTAAAAGGGATTGGATATGAACAAGGTTAGAAATCTAAGGCTAATACTCATTTAAAATGGGGCTCGTGAAGTCAGGACCAATTTGTACGAAAATCCAAGGCTAACATCCCCTCCAAAAACCAAGTTCAATCATTTTTGGGGGAAAAGTCTATTACTCATAAATTTGAAGTCTAATACCAACAAAAAGGGATTGGATATGAACAAGGTTAGAAATCTAAGGCTAATACTCATTTAAAATGGGGCTCGTCGAGTCATGACCAATTTGTCCGAAATTCCAAGGCTAACACCCCCACCAAAAACCAAGTTCTATCATTTTGGGGGGAAAAGTCTATTACCCATAAATTTGAAGTCTAATACCAACTAAAAGGTATTGGATATGAACAAGGTTAGAAATCTAAGGCTAATACTCATTTATAATGGGGCTCGTGAAGTCAGGACCAATTTGTCCGAAAATTCAAGGCTAACACCCCCTCCAAAAACCAAGTTCTATCATTTTGGGGGGGGGGGGAAGTCTATTACCCATAAATTTGAAGTCTAATACCAACAAAAAGGGATTGGATATGAACAAGGTTATAAATCTAAAGCTAATACTCATTTAAAATGGGGCTCGTTGAGTCAGGACCAGTTTGTCCGAAAATCCAAGGCTAACACCCCCTCCAAAAACCAAGTTCTATAATTTTGGGGGGAAAAGTCTATAACACATAAATTTGAAGTCTAATACCAACTAAAAGGTATTGTATATGAACAAGGTTAGAAATCTAAGGCTAATACTCATTTATAATGGGGCTCGTGAAGTCGAGGGACCAATTTGTCAGAAAAATCCAAGGCTAACACCCCCTCCAAAAACCAAGTTCTATCATTTTTGGGGGGGAAAAGTCTATTACCCATAAATTTGAAGTCTAATACCAACAAAAAGGGATTGTATATGAACAAGGTTAGAAATCTAAGGCTAATACTCATTTAAAATGGGGGCTCGTCAAGTCGGGACCAATTTGTCACGAAAATCCAAGGCTAACACCCCCTCCAAAAACCAAGTTCAATCATGTTTGGGGGAAAAGTCTATTACCTATACATTTGAAGTCTAATACCAACTAAAAGGTATTGGATATGAACAAGGTTAGAAATCTAAGGCTAATACTCATTTAAAATGGGGCTCGTGAAGTCGGGACCAATTTGTCAGAAAATCCAAGGCTAACACCCCCTTCAAAAACCAAGTTCAATTATTTTTTGGGGGGAAAAGTCTATTACCCATAAATTTGAAGTCTAATACCAACTAAAACGTATAGGATATGAACAAGGTTAGAAATCTAAGGATAATACTCATTTAAAATGGGGGCTCGTCAAGTCGGGGACCAATTTGTCACGAAAATCCAAGGCTAACACCCCAGTCCAAAAACCAAGTTCTATCATTTTTGGGGGGGAAAAGTCTATTACCCTATAAATTTGAAGTCTAATACCAACTAAAAGGTATTCGATATGAACAAGGTTAGAAATCTAAGGCTTATACTCATTTAAAATGGGGCTCGTGAAGTCAGGACCAATTTGTCCGAAAATCCAAGGCTAACACCCCCTTCAAAAACCAAGTTCAATTATTTTTGGGGGAAAAGTCTATTACCCATAAATTTGAAGTCTAATACCAACTAAAACGTATAGGATATGAACAAGGTTATAAATCTAAGGATAATACTCATTTAAAATGGGGCTCGTCAAGTCAGGACCAATTGGTCTGAAAATCCAAGGCTAACACCCCCTCCAAAAACCAAGTTCTATCATTTTGGGGGGAAAAGTCTATTACCCATAAATTTGAAGTCTAATACCAACTAAAAGGTATTAAATATGAACAAGGTTAGAAATCTAAGGTTAGTACTCATTTAAAATGGGGCTCGTCAAGTCAGGACCAATTTGTCTGAAAATCCAAGGCTAACACCCCCTCCAAAAACCAAGTTCTATCATTTTGGGGGGAAAAGTCTATTACCCATAAATTTGAAGTCTAATACCAACTAAAAGGTATTGGATATGAACAAGGTTAGAAATATAAGGCTAACACTCATTTAAAATGGGGCTCGTGAAGTCAGGACCAATTTGTCCGAAAATCCAAGGCTAACACCCCCTTCAAAAACCAAGTTCAATTATTTTTGGGGGAAAAGTCTATTACCCATAAATTTGAAGTCTAATACCAACTAAAACGTATAGCATATGAACAAGGTTATAAATATAAGGATAATACTCATTTAAAATGGGGCTCATCAAGTCAGGACCAATTTGTCTGAAAATCCAAGGCTAACACCCCCTCCAAAAACCAAGTTCTATCATTTTGGGGGGATAAGTCTATTACCCATAAATTTGAAGTCTAATACCAACTAAAAGGTATTGGATATGAACAAGGTTAGAAATCTAAGGCTAACACTCATTTAAAATGGGGCTCGTCAAGTCGGGACCAATTTGTCAGAAAATCCAAGGCTAACACCCCCTCCAAAAAACCAAGTTCTATCATTTTTGGGGGGGAAAAGTCTATTACCCATAAATTTGAAATCTAAAACCAACTAAAAGGGATTGGATATGAACAAATTTAGAAATCTAAGGGTAATGCTCATTTAAAATGGGGTCTCGTGAAGTCGGGTACCAATTTGTCAGAAAATCAAAGGCTAACACCCCCTCCAAAAACCAAGTTCTATCATTTTTGGGGGGGAAAAGTCTATTACCCTTTAAATTTGAGTTCTAATACCAAATAAAAGGGCTTGGATATGAACAAGGTTAGAAATCTAAGGCTAATACTCATGTAAATAGGGGCTCGTGGAGTCATGATCAATTTGTCCCAGAAAATCCAAGGCTAACACCCCCTCCAAAAACCAAGTTCTATCATTTTGGGGGGAAATGTCTTTTACCCATAAATTTTAAGTCTAATACCAACTAAAAGGGATTGGATATGAACAAGGTTAGAAATATAAGGCTAATACTCATTTAAAATGGGGCTCGTCAAGTCAGGACCAATTTGTCACGAAAATCCAAGGCTAACACCCCCTCCAAAAAACCAAGTTCTATCATTTTTGGGGGAAAAGTCTATTACCCATAAATTTGAAGTCTAATACCAACTAAAAGATATTGGATATGAACAAGGTTAGAAATCTAAGGCTAATACTCATTTAAAATGGGGCTCGTGAAGTCAGGACCAATTTGTCCAAAAATCCAAGGCTAACACCCCCTCCAAAAATCAAGTTCAATCATTTTTGGGGGAAAAGTCTATTACCCATAAATTTGAAGTCTAATACCGACTAAAAGGTAATGGATATGATCAAGGTTAGAAATCTAAGGCTAATACTCATTTAAAATGCGGCTCGTCAAGTCAGGACCAATTTGTCCGAAAATCCAAGGCTAACACCCCCTCCAAAAACCAAGTTCTATCATTTTGGGGGGAAAAGTCTATTACCCATAAATTTGAAGTCTAATACCAACTAAAAGGTATTGGATATGAACAAGGTTAGAAATCTAAGGCTAATACTCATTTAAAATGGGGTTCGTCAAGTCAGGACCAATTTGTCTGAAAATCCAAGGCTAACACCCCCTCCAAAAAACCAAGTTCTATCATTTTTGGGGGGGAAAAGTCTATTACCTATAAATTTGAAGTATAATACCAACTAAAAGGGGTTGGATATGAACAAGGTTATAAATCTAAGGCTAATACTCATTTAAAATGGGGCTCGTCGAGTCAGGACCAATTGGTCCGAAAATCCAAGGCTAACACCCCCTCCAAAAACCAAGTTCAATCATTTTTGGGGGGAAAAGTCTATTACCCATAAATTTGAAGTCTAATACCAACTAAAAGGTATTGGATATGAACAAGGTTAGAAATCTAAGGCTAGTACTCATTTAAAATAGGGGCTCGTCAAGTCGGGACCAATTTGTCACGAAAATCCAAGGCTAACACCCCCTCCAAAAACCAAGTTCTATCATTTTTGGGGGGGAAAGTCTATTACCCATAAATTTGAAGTCTAATACCAACTAAAAGGCATTGGATAAGAACAAGGTTAGAAATCTAATGCTACTACTCATTTATAATTGGGCTCGTGAAGTCAGGACCAATTTGTCTGAAAATCCAAGGCTAACACCCCCTCCAAAAACCAAGTTCTATCATTTTGGGGGGAAAAGTCTATTACCCATAAATTTGAAGTCTAATACCAACTAAAAGGTATTGGATATGAACAAGGTTAGAAATCTAAGGGTAATGCTCATTTAAAATGGGGCTCGTGAAGTCAGTACCAATTTGTCCGAAAATCAAAGGCTAACACCCCCTCCAAAAACCAAGTTCTATCATTTTGGGGGAAAAGTCTATTACCTTTAAATTTGAGTTCTAATACCAACTAAAAGGGCTTGGATATGAACAAGGTTATAAATCTAAGGCTAATACTCATGTAAATATGGCTCGTGGAGTCATGATCAATTTGTCCGAAAATCCAAGGCTAACACCCCCTCCAAAAACCAAGTTCTATCATTTTGGGGGGAAATGTCTTTTACCCATAAATTTGAAGTCTAATACCAACTAAAAGGGATTGGATATGAACGAAGTTAGAAATCTAAGGCTAATACTCATTTAAAATGGGGCTCGTGAAGTCAGGACCAATTTGTACGAAAATCCGAGGCTAACACCCCCTCCAAAAACCAAGTTCAATCATTTTTGGGGGAAAAGTCTATTACTCAAAAATTTGAAGTCTAGTACTAACTAAACGGTATTGGATATGAAAAAGGTTAGAAATCTAAGGCTAATACTCATTTAAAATGGGGCTCGTCAAGTCAGGACCAATTTGTCTGAAAATCCAAGGCTAACACCTCCTCCAAAAACCAAGTTCTATCATTTTGGGGAGAAAAGTCTATTACCTATAAATTTGAAGTCTAATACCAACTAAAAGGGCTTGTATATGAACAAGGTTACAAATCTAAGGCTAATACTCATGTAAATTGGGATCGTGGAGCCATGATCAATTTGTCCGAAAATCCAAGGCTAACACCCCCTCCAAAAACAAAGTTCAATCATGTTTGGGGGGAAAAGTCTATTACCCATAAACTAGAAGTATAAAACCAACTAAAAGGTATTGGATATGAACAATGCTAGAAATCTAAGGCTAATACTCATTTAAAATGGGGCTCGTCAAGTCAGGACCAATTTGTCTGAAAATTCAAGGCTAACACCCCCTCCAAAAACCAAGTTCTATCATTTTGGGGGGGAAAGTCTATTACCTTTAAATTTGAAGTCTAATATCAACTAAAAGGGCTTGGATATGAACAAGGTTAGAAATCTAAGGCTAATACTCATGTAAATAGGGCTCGTGGAGTCATGATCAATTTGTCCGAAAATCCAAGGCTAACACCCCCTCCAAAAAACCAAGTTCTATCATTTTTGGAGGGAAATGTCTTTACCCATAAATTTGAAGTCTAATACCAACTAAAAGGGATTGGATATGAACAAGGTTAGAAATCTAAGGCTAATACTCATTTAAAATGGGGCTCGTGAAGTCAGGACCAATTTGTACGAAAATCCAAGGCTAACACCCCCTCCAAAAACCAAGTTCAATCATTTTTGGGGGAAAAGTCTATTACTCATAAATTTGAAGTCTAATACCAACAAAAAGGGATTGGATATGAACAAGGTTAGAAATCTAAGGCTAATACTCATTTAAAATGGGGCTCGTCGAGTCATGACCAATTTGTCCGAAATTCCAAGGCTAACACCCCCACCAAAAACCAAGTTCTATCATTTTGGGGGGAAAAGTCTATTACCCATAAATTTGAAGTCTAATACCAACTAAAAGGTATTGGATATGAACAAGGTTAGAAATCTAAGGCTAATACTCATTTATAATGGGGCTCGTGAAGTCGGGGACCAATTTGTCCGAAAATTCAAGGCTAACACCCCCTCCAAAAACCAAGTTCTATCATTTTGGGGGGGGGAA
>CM054983.1:16320541-16338541 GCA_029030765.1 Salix suchowensis
AATCCAAGGCTAACACCACCTCGAAAAACCAAGTTGTATCATTTTTGGGGGAAAAGTCTATTACCCATAAATTTGAAGTCTAATACCAACTAAAAGGTATTGGATATGAACAAGGTTATAAATCTAAGGCTAATACTCATTTAAAATGGGGCTCGTCAAGTCAGAACCAATTTGTCCGAAAATCCAAGGCTAACACCCCCTCCAAAAACCAAGTTCTATCATTTTGGGGGGAAAACTCTATTACCCATAAATTTGAGGTCTAATACCAACTAAAAGGTATTGGATATGAACAAGGTTAGAAATCTAAGGCTAGTACTCATTAAAAATAGGGTCGTCAAGTCAGGACCAATTTGTCCGAAAATCCAAGGCTAACACCACCTTGAAAAACCAAGTTATATCATTTTTGGGGGAAAAGTCTATTACCCATAAATTTGAAGTCTAATACCAACTAAAAGGTATTGGATATGAACAAGGTTAGAAATCTAAGGCTAATACTCATTTAAAATGGGGCTCGTGAAGTCAGGACCAATTTGTCTGAAAATCCAAGCCTAACACCCCCTCCAAAAACCAAGTTCTATCATGTTTGGGGGGAAAAGTCTATTACCCATAAATTTGAAGTCTAATACCCACTAAAAGGTATTGGATATGAACAAGGTTAGAAATCTAAGGCTAATACTCATTTAAAATGGGGCTCGTGAAGTCAGGACCAATTTGTCCGAAAATCCAAGCCTAACACCCCCTCCAAAAACCAAGTTCTATCATTTTGGGAGGGAAAGTCTATTACCCATAAATTTGAAGTCTAATACCAACAAAAAGGGATTGGATATGAACAAGGTTAGAAATATAAGGCTAATACTCATTTAAAATGGGGCTCGTCGAGTCAGGACCAATTTGTCCGAAAATCCAAGGCTAACACCCGCTCCAAAAACCAAGTTCTATCATTTTGGGGGGAAAAGTCTATTACCCATAAATTTGAAGTCTAATACCAACTAAAAGGTATTGGATATGAACAAGGTTAGAAATCTAAGGCTAATACTCATTTAAAATGGGGCTCGTCAAGTCAGGACCAATTTGTCCGAAAATCCAAGCCTAATACCCCCTCCAAAAACCAAGTTCTATCATTTTGGGGGGGAAAGTCTATTACCCATAAATTTGAAGTCTAATACCAACAAAAAGGGATTGGATATGAACAAGGTTAGAAATATAAGGCTAATACTCATTTAAAATGGGGCTCGTCAAGTCGGGGACCAATTTGTCCGAAAATCCAAGGCTAACACCCCCTCCAAAAACCAAGTTCTATCATTTTGGGGTGAAAAGTCTATTACCTATAAATTTGAAGTCTAATACCAACTAAAAGGTATTGTATATGAAAAAGGTTATAAATCTAACGCTAATACTCATTTAAAATGGGGCTCGTGAAGTCAGGACAAATTTGTCCGAAAATCCAAGGCTAACACCCCCTCCAAAAACCAAGTTCTATCATTTTGGGAGGGAAAGTCTATTACCCATAAATTTGATGTCTAATACCAACAAAAAGGGATTGGATATGAACAAGGTTAGAAATATAAGGCTAATACTCATTTAAAATGGGGCTCGTCAAGTCAGGACCAATTTGTCCGAAAATCCAAGGCTAACACCCGCTCCAAAAACCAAGTTCTATCATTTTGGGGGGAAAAGTCTATTACCCATAAATTTGAAGTCTAATACCAACTAAAAGGTATTGGATATGAACAAGGTTATAAATCTAAGGCTAATACTCATTTAAAATGGGGCTCGTGAAGTCAGGACGAATTTGTCCGAAAATCCAAGGCTAACACCACCTCGAAAAACCAAGTTGTATCATTTTTGGGGGAAAAGTCTATTACCCATAAATTTGAAGTCTAATACCAACTAAAAGGTATTGGATATGAACAAGGTTATAAATCTAAGGCTAATACTCATTTAAAATGGGGCTCGTCAAGTCAGGACCAATTTGTCCGAAAATCCAAGGCTAACACCCCCTCCAAAAACCAAGTTCTATCATTTTGGGGGGAAAACTCTATTACCCATAAATTTGAGGTCTAATACCAACTAAAAGGTATTGGATATGAACAAGGTTAGAAATCTAAGGCTAGTACTCATTAAAAATGGGGTCGTCAAGTCAGGACCAATTTGTCCGAAAATCCAAGGCTAACACCACCTTGAAAAACCAAGTTATATCATTTTTGGGGGAAAAGTCTATTACCCATAAATTTGAAGTCTAATACCAACTAAAAGGTATTGGATATGAACAAGGTTAGAAATCTAAGGCTAATACTCATTTAAAATGGGGCTCGTGAAGTCAGGACCAATTTGTCTGAAAATCCAAGCCTAACACCCCCCTCCAAAAACCAAGTTCTATCATGTTTGGGGGGGGAAAAGTCTATTACCCATAAATTTGAAGTCTAATACCCACTAAAAGGTATTGGATATGAACAAGGTTAGAAATCTAAGGCTAATACTCATTTAAAATGGGTCTCGTGAAGTCAGGACCAATTTGTCCGAAAATCCAAGTCTAACACCCCCTCCAAAAACCAAGTTCTATCATTTTGGGAGGGAAAGTCTATTACCCATAAATTTGAAGTCTAATACCAACAAAAAGGGATTGGATATGAACAAGGTTAGAAATATAAGGCTAATACTCATTTAAAATGGGGCTCATCGAGTCAGGACCAATTTGTCCGAAAATCCAAGGCTAACACCCGCTCCAAAAACCAAGTTCTATCATTTTGGGGGGAAAAGTCTATTACCCATAAATTTGAAGTCTAATACCAACTAAAAGGTATTGGATATGAACAAGGTTAGAAATCTAAGGCTAATACTCATTTAAAATGGGGATCGTCAAGTCAGGACCAATTTGTCCGAAAATCCAAGACTAACACCCCCTCCAAAAACCAAGTTCTATCATTTTGGGGGGGAAAGTCTATTACCCATAAATTTGAAGTCTAATACCAACAAAAAGGGATTGGATATGAACAAGGTTAGAAATATAAGGCTAATACTCATTTAAAATGGGGCTCGTCAAGTCAGGACCAATTTGTCCGAAAATCCAAGGCTAACACCCCCTCCAAAAACCAAGTTCTATCATTTTGGGGTGAAAAGTCTATTACCTATAAATTTGAAGTCTAATACCAACTACAAGATATTGTATATGAACAAGGTTAGAAATCTAAGGCTAATACTCATTTAAAATGGGGCTCGTGAAGTCAGGACCAATTTGTCCGAAAATCCAAGGCTAACACCCCCTCCAAAAACCAAGTTCAATCATTTTTGGGGGAAAAGTCTATTACCCATAAATTTGAAGTCTAATACCAACTAAAAGGGAACGGATATGAACAAGGTTAGAAATATAAGGCTAATACTCATGTTAATGGGGCTCGTGGAGTTATGATCAATTTGTCCGAAAATCCAAGGCTAACACCCCCTCCAAAAACCAAGTTCTATCATATTGGGGGGAAAAGTCTATAACCCATAAATTTGAAGTCTAATACCAACTAAAAGGTATAGGATATGAACAAGGTTAGAAATCTAAGGCTAATACTCATTTAAAATGGGGCTCGTGAAGTCAGGACCAATTTGTCCGAAAATCCAAGGCTAACACCCCCTCCAAAAACCAAGTTCAATCATGTTTGGGGGAAAAGTCTATTACCCATAAATTTGAAGATTAATACCAAGTAAAAGGTATTGGATATGAACAATGTTAGAAATCTAAGGCTAATACTCATTTAAAATGGGGCTCGTGAAGTATGGACCAATTTGTCCAAAAATCCAAGGCTAACACCCCCTCCAAAAACCAAGTTCTATCATTTTGGAGGTAAAAATCTATTACCCATAAATTTGAAGTCTAATACCAACTAAAACGTATTGGATATGAACAACGTTAGAAATATAAGGCTAATACTCATTTAAAATAGGGCTCGTGAAGTCAGGACCAATTTGTCCAAAAATCCAAGGCTAACATCCCCTCCAAAAACCAAGTTCTATCATTTTGGGAGGAAAAGTCTATTACCCATAAATTTGAAGTCTAATACCAACAAAAAGGGATTGGATATGAACAAGGTTAGAAATCTAAGGCTAATACTCATTTAAAATGGGGCTCGTCAAGTCAAGACCAATTTGTCCGAAAATCCAAGCCTAACACCCCCTCCAAAAACCAAGTTCTATCATTTTGGGAGGGAAAGTATATTACCCATAAATTTGAAGTCTAATACCAACAAAAAGGGATTGGATATGAACAAGGTTAGAAATATAAGGCTAATACTCATTTAAAATGGGGCTCGTCGAGTCAGGACCAATTTGTCCGAAAATCCAAGGCTAACACCCGCTCCAAAAACCAAGTTCTATCATTTTGGGGGGAAAAGTCTATTACCCATAAATTTGAAGTCTAATACCAACTAAAAGGTATTGGATATGAACAAGGTTAGAAATATAAGGCTAATACTCATTTAAATTGGGCTCGTCGAGTCAGGATCAATTTGTCCGAAAATCCAAGGCTAACACCCCCTCCAAAAACCAAGTTCATCCATGTTGGGGAGAAAAGTGTATTACCCATAAATTTGACGGCTAATACCAACTAAAAGCTCTTGGATATGAACAAGGTTAGAAGTATAAGGCTAATACTCATTTAAATGGGGCTCGTCGAGTCAGGATCAATTTGTCCGAAAATCCAAGGCTAACACCCCCTCTAAAAACCAAGTTCAACCATGTTTGGGAGAAAAGTGTATTACCCATAAATTTGAAGTCTAACACCAACTAAAAGGTCTTGTATATGAAAAAGGTTAGAAATATAAGGCTAATACTCATTTAAATTGGGCTCGTCGAGTCAGGATCAATTTGTCCGAAAATCGAAGGCTAACACCCCTTCCAAAAACCAAGTTCAACCATGTTTGGGGGAAAAGTGTATTACCCATAAATTTGAAGTCTAACACCAACTAGAAGGTCTTGTATATGAACAAGGTTAGAAATATAAGGCTAATACTCATTTAAATGGGGGTCGTCGAGTCAGGATCAATTTGTCCGAAAATCCAAGGCTAACACCCCCTCCAAAAACCAAGTTCAACCATGTTTGGGAAAAGTGTATTACCCATAAATTTGACGTCTAAGACCAACTAAAAGCTCTTGTATATGAACAAGGTTAGAAATATAAGGCTAATACTCATTTAAATGGGGCACGTCGAGTCAGGATCAATTTGTCCGAAAATCCAAGGCTAACACCCCCTCCAAAAACCAAGTTCAACCATGTTTGGGGGAAAAGTGTATTACCCATAAATTTGACGTCTAAGACCAACTAAAATCTCTTGTATATGAACAAGGTTAGAAATATAAGGCTAATACTCATTTAAATGGTGCTCGTCGAGTCAGGATCAATTTGTCCGAAAATCCAAGGCTAACACTCCCTCCAAAAACCAAGTTCAACCATGTTTGGGAGAAAAGTGTATTACCCATAAATTTGAAGTCTAACACCAACTAAAAGGTCTTGTATATGAACAAGGTTAGAAATATAAGGCTAATACTCATTTAAATGGGGCACGTCGAGTCAGGATCAATTTGTCCGAAAATCCAAGGCTAACACCCCCTCCAAAAACCAAGTTCATCCATGTTTTGGAGAAAAGTGTATTACCCATAAATTTGACGTCAAATACCATCTAAAAGCTCTTGGATATGAACAAGGTTAGAAATATAAGGCTACTACTCATTTAAATGGGGCTCGTCGAGTCAGGATCAATTTGTCCGAAAATCCAAGGCTAACACCCCCTCCAAAAACCAAGTTCAACCATGTTTGGGGGAAAAGTGTATTACCCATAAATTTGAAGTCTAACCCCAACTAAAAGGTCTTGTATATTAACAAGGTTAGAAATATAAGTCTAATACTCATTTAAATGGGGATGGTCGAGTCCTGATGAATTTGTCTGAAAATCCAAGGCTAACACCCCCTCCAAAAACCAAGTTCAACCATGTTTGGGAGAAAAGTGTATTACCCATAAATTTGAAGTCTAACACCAACTAAAAGGTCTTGTATATGAACAGGTTAGAAATATAAGGATAATACTCATTTAAATGGGGCTCGTCGAGTCAGGATCAATTTGTCCGAAAATCCAAGGCTAACACCCCCTCCAAAAACCAAGTTCAACCATGTTTGGGGGAAAAGTGTATTACCCATAAATTTGACGTCTAATATCTACTAAAAGGTCTTAGATATGAAAAAGGTTAGAAATATAAGGCTAATACTCATTTAAATGGGGCTCGTCGAGTCAGGATCAATTTGTCCGAAAATCCAAGGCTAACACCCCCTCCAAAAACCAAGTTCAACCATGTTTGGGAGAAAAGTGTATTACCCATAAATTTGACGTCAAATACCAACTAAAAGCTCTTGGATATGAACAAGGTTAGAAATATAAGGCTAATACTCATTTAAAATGGGGCTCGTCGAGTCAGGATCAATTTGTCCGAAAATCCAAGGCTAACACCCCCTCCAAAAACCAAGTTCAACCATGTTTGGGAGAAAAGTGTATTACCCATAAATTTGACGTCAAATACCAACTAAAAGCTCTTGGATATGAACAAGGTTAGAAATATAAGGCTACTACTCATTTAAATGGGGCTCGTCGAGTCAGGATCAATTGTTCCGAAAAACCAAGGCTAACACCCCCTCCAAAAACCAAGTTCAACCATGTTTGGGGGAAAAGTGTATTACCCATAAATTTGACGTCTAATACCAACTAAAAGCTCTTGGATATGAACAAGGTTAGAAATATAAGGCTACTACTCATTTAAATGGGGCTCGTCGAGTCAGGATCAATTTGTCCGAAAATCCAAGGCTAACACCCCCTCCAAAAACCAAGTTCAACCATGTTTGGGGGAAAAGTGTATTACCCATAAATTTGACGTCTAATACCAACTAAAAGCTCTTGGATATGAACAAGGTTAGAAATATAAGGCTAATACTCATTTAAATGGGGCTCGTCGAGTCAGGATCAATTTGTCCGAAAATCCAAGGCTAACACCCCCTCCAAAAACCAAGTTCAACCATGTTTGGGAGAAAAGTGTATTACCCATAAATTTGAAGTCTAACCCCAACTAAAAGGTCTTGTATATGAACAAGGTTAGAAATATAAGTCTAATACTCATTTAAATGGGGATGGTCGAGTCCTGATGAATTTGTCTGAAAATCCAAGGCTAACACCCCCTCCAAAAACCAAGTTCAACCATGTTTGGGGGGAAAGTGTATTTACCATAAATTTGACATCTAAGACCAACTAAAAGCTCTTGTATATGAACAAGGTTAGAAATATAAGGCTAATACTCATTTAAATGGGGCTTGTCGAGTCAGGATCAATTTGTCCGAAAATCCAAGGTTAACACTCCCTCCAAAAACCAAGTTCAACCATGTTTGGGGGAAAAGTGTATTACCCATAAATTTGAAGTCTAACACCAACTAAAAGGTCTTGTATATGAACAAGGTTAGAAATATAAGGCTAATACTCATTTAAATGGGGCACGTCGAGTCAGGATCAATTTGTCCGAAAATCCAAGGCTAACACTCCCTCCAAAAACCAAGTTCAACCATGTTTGGGAGAAAAGTGTATTACCTATAAATTTGAAGTCTAACACCAACTAAAAGGTCTTGTATATGAACAGGTTAGAAATATAAGGCTAATACTCATTTAAATGGGGCTCGTCGAGTCAGGATCAATTTGTCCGAAAATCCAAGGCTAACACCCCCTCCAAAAACCAAGTTCATCCATGTTTGGGAGAAAAGTGTATTACCCATAAATTTGACGTCAAATACCAACTAAAAGCTCTTGGATATGAACAAGGTTAGAAATATAAGGCTAATACTCATTTAAAATGGGGCTCGTCAAGTCAGGACCAATTTGTCCGAAAATCCAAGGCTAACACCCCCTCCAAAAACCAAGTTCTATCATTTTGGGGTGAAAAGTCTATTACCTATAAATTTGAAGTCTAATACCAACTAAAAGGTATTGGATATGAAAAAGGTTATAAATCTAACGCTAATACTCATTTAAAATGGGGCTCGTGAAGTCAGGACCAATTTGTCCGAAAATCCAAGGCTAACACCACTTTGAAAAACCAAGTTATATCATTTTTGGGGGAAAAGTCTATTAACCATAAATTTGAAGTCTAATACCAACTAAAAGGTATTGGATATGAACAAGGTTATAAATCTAAGGCTAATACTCATTTAAAATGGGGCTCGTCAAGTCAGAACCAATTTGTCCGAAAATCCAAGGCTAACACCCCCTCCAAAAACCAAGTTCTATCATTTTGGGGGGAAAACTCTATTACCCATAAATTTGAGGTCTAATACCAACTAAAAGGTATTGGATATGAACAAGGTTAGAAATCTAAGGCTAGTACTCATTAAAAATGGGGTCGTCAAGTCAGGACCAATTTGTCCGAAAATCCAAGGCTAACACCACTTTGAAAAACCAAGTTATATCATTTTTGGGGGAAAAGTCTATTAACCATAAATTTGAAGTCTAATACCAACTAAAAGGTATTGGATATGAACAAGGTTAGAAATCTAAGGCTAATACTCATTTAAAATGGGGCTCGTGAAGTCAGGACCAATTTGTCCGAAAATCCAAGCCTAACACCCCCTCCAAAAACCAAGTTCTATCATTTTGGGAAGGAAAGTCTATTACCCATAAATTTGAAGTCTAATACCAACAAAAAGGGATTGGATATGAACAAGGTTAGAAATGTAAGGCTAATACTCATTTAAAATGGGGCTCGTCAAGTCAGGACCAATTTGTCCGAAAATCCAAGACTAACACCCCCTCCAAAAAACAAGTTCTATCATTTTGGGGGGGAAAGTCTATTACCCATAAATTTGAAGTCTAATACCAACAAAAAGGGATTGGATATGAACAAGGTTAGAAATCTAAGGCTAATACTCATTTAAAATGGGGCTCGTGAAGTGAGGACCAATTTGTCCGAAAATCCAAGGCTAACACCCCCTCCAAAAACCAAGTTCAATCATTTTTGGGGGAAAAGTCTATTACCCATAAATTTAAAGTCTAATACCAACTAAAAGGGATTGGATATGAACAAGGTTAGAAATATAAGGCTAATACTCATGTTAATGGGGCTCGTGGAGTTATGATCAATTTATCCGAAATTCCAAGGCTAACACCCCCTCCAAAAACCAAGTTCTATCATATTGGGGGGAAAAGTCTATAACCAATAAATTTGAAGTCTAATACCAACTAAAAGGTATAGGATATGAACAAGGTTAGAAATCTAAGGCTAATACTCATTTAAAATGGGGCTCGTGAAGTCAGGACCAATTTGTTCGAAAATCCAAGGCTAACACCCCCTCCAAAAACCAAGTTCAATCATGTTTGGAGGAAAAGTCTATTACCCATAAATTTGAAGTCTAATACCAACAAAAAGGGATTGGATATGAACAAGGTTAGAAATCTAAGGCTAATACTCATTTAAAATGGGGATCGTCAAGTCAGGACCAATTTGTCCGAAAATCCAAGACTAACACCCCCTCCAAAAACCAAGTTCTATCATTTTGGGGTGAAAAGTCTATTACCTATAAATTTGAAGTCTAATACCAACTAAAAGGTATTGGATATGAAAAAGGTTATAAATCTAACGCTAATACTCATTTAAAATGGGGCTCGTGAAGTCAGGACCAATTTGTCCGAAAATCCAAGGCTAACACCACTTTGAAAAACCAAGTTATATCATTTTTGGGGGAAAAGTCTATTAACCATAAATTTGAAGTCTAATACCAACTAAAAGGTATTGGATATGAACAAGGTTAGAAATCTAAGGCTAATACTCATTTAAAATGGGGCTCGTGAAGTCAGGACCAATTTGTCCGAAAATCCAAGCCTAACACCCCCTCCAAAAACCAAGTTCTATCATTTTGGGAAGGAAAGTCTATTACCCATAAATTTGAAGTCTAATACCAACAAAAAGGGATTGGATATGAACAAGGTTAGAAATGTAAGGCTAATACTCATTTAAAATGGGGCTCGTCAAGTCAGGACCAATTTGTCCGAAAATCCAAGACTAACACCCCCTCCAAAAAACAAGTTCTATCATTTTGGGGGGGAAAGTCTATTACCCATAAATTTGAAGTCTAATACCAACAAAAAGGGATTGGATATGAACAAGGTTAGAAATCTAAGGCTAATACTCATTTAAAATGGGGCTCGTGAAGTGAGGACCAATTTGTCCGAAAATCCAAGGCTAACACCCCCTCCAAAAACCAAGTTCAATCATTTTTGGGGGAAAAGTCTATTACCCATAAATTTGAAGTCTAATACCAACTAAAAGGGATTGGATATGAACAAGGTTAGAAATATAAGGCTAATACTCATGTTAATGGGGCTCGTGGAGTTATGATCAATTTGTCCGAAAATCCAAGGCTAACACCCCCTCCAAAAACCAAGTTCTATCATATTGGGGGGAAAAGTCTATAACCAATAAATTTGAAGTCTAATACCAACTAAAAGGTATAGGATATGAACAAGGTTAGAAATCTAAGGCTAATACTCATTTAAAATGGGGCTCGTGAAGTCAGGACCAATTTGTTCGAAAATCCAAGGCTAACACCCCCTCCAAAAACCAAGTTCAATCATGTTTGGGGGAAAAGTCTATTACCCATAAATTTGAAGTCTAATACCAACAAAAAGGGATTGGATATGAACAAGGTTAGAAATCTAAGGCTAATACTCATTTAAAATGGGGATCGTCAAGTCAGGACCAATTTGTCCGAAAATCCAAGACTAACACCCCCTCCAAAAACCAAGTTCTATCATTTTGGGGGGAAAGTCTATTACCCATAAATTTGAAGTCTAATACCAACAAAAAGGGATTGGATATGAACAAGGTTAGAAATATAAGGCTAATACTCATTTAAAATGGGGCTCGTCAAGTCAGGACCAATTTGTCCGAAAATCCAAGACTAACACCCCCTCCAAAAACCAAGTTCTATCATTTTGGGGGGGAAAGTCTATTACCCATAAATTTGAAGTCTAATACCAAAAAAAAGGGATTGGATATGAACAAGGTTAGAAATATAAGGCTAATACTCATTTAAAATGGGGCTCGTCAAGTCAGGACCAATTTGTCCGAAAATCCAAGGCTAATACCCCCTCCAAAAACCAAGTTCAATCATGTTTGGGGGAAAAGTTTATTACCCATAAATTTGAAGTCTAATACCAACAAAAAGGGATTGGATATGAACAAGGTTAGAAATCTAAGGCTAATACTCATTTAAAATGGGGATCGTCAAGTCAGGACCAATTTGTCCGAAAATCCAAGACTAACACCCCCTCCAAAAACCAAGTTCTATCATTTTGGGGTGAAAAGTCTATTACCTATAAATTTGAAGTCTAATACCAACTAAAAGGTATTGGATATGAAAAAGGTTATAAATCTAACGCTAATACTCATTTAAAATGGGGCTCGTGAAGTCGGGACCAATTTGTCCGAAAAATCCAAGGCTAACACCACTTTGAAAAACCAAGTTATATCATTTTTGGGGGAAAAGTCTATTAACCATAAATTTGAAGTCTAATACCAACTAAAAGGTATTGGATATGAACAAGGTTAGAAATCTAAGGCTAATACTCATTTAAAATGGGGCTCGTGAAGTCAGGACCAATTTGTCCGAAAATCCAAGCCTAACACCCCCTCCAAAAACCAAGTTCTATCATTTTGGGAAGGAAAGTCTATTACCCATAAATTTGAAGTCTAATACCAACAAAAAGGGATTGGATATGAACAAGGTTAGAAATGTAAGGCTAATACTCATTTAAAATGGGGCTCGTCAAGTCAGGACCAATTTGTCCGAAAATCCAAGACTAACACCCCCTCCAAAAAACAAGTTCTATCATTTTGGGGGGGAAAGTCTATTACCCATAAATTTGAAGTCTAATACCAACAAAAAGGGATTGGATATGAACAAGGTTAGAAATCTAAGGCTAATACTCATTTAAAATGGGGCTCGTGAAGTGAGGACCAATTTGTCCGAAAATCCAAGGCTAACACCCCCTCCAAAAACCAAGTTCAATCATTTTTGGGGGAAAAGTCTATTACCCATAAATTTGAAGTCTAATACCAACTAAAAGGGATTGGATATGAACAAGGTTAGAAATATAAGGCTAATACTCATGTTAATGGGGCTCGTGGAGTTATGATCAATTTGTCCGAAAATCCAAGGCTAACACCCCCTCCAAAAACCAAGTTCTATCATATTGGGGGGAAAAGTCTATAACCAATAAATTTGAAGTCTAATACCAACTAAAAGGTATAGGATATGAACAAGGTTAGAAATCTAAGGCTAATACTCATTTAAAATGGGGCTCGTGAAGTCAGGACCAATTTGTTCGAAAATCCAAGGCTAACACCCCCTCCAAAAACCAAGTTCAATCATGTTTGGGGGAAAAGTCTATTACCCATAAATTTGAAGTCTAATACCAACAAAAAGGGATTGGATATGAACAAGGTTAGAAATCTAAGGCTAATACTCATTTAAAATGGGGATCGTCAAGTCAGGACCAATTTGTCCGAAAATCCAAGACTAACACCCCCTCCAAAAACCAAGTTCTATCATTTTGGGGGGGAAAGTCTATTACCCATAAATTTGAAGTCTAATACCAACAAAAAGGGATTGGATATGAACAAGGTTAGAAATATAAGGCTAATACTCATTTAAAATGGGGCTCGTCAAGTCAGGACCAATTTGTCCGAAAATCCAAGACTAACACCCCCTCCAAAAACCAAGTTCTATCATTTTGGGGGGGAAAGTCTATTACCCATAAATTTGAAGTCTAATACCAAAAAAAAGGGATTGGATATGAACAGGGTTAGAAATATAAGGCTAATACTCATTTAAAATGGGGCTCGTCAAGTCAGGACCAATTTGTCCGAAAATCCAAGGCTAACACCCCCTCCAAAAACCAAGTTCTATCATTTTGGGGTGAAAAGTCTATTACCTATAAATTTGAAGTCTAATACCAACTAAAAGATATTGGATATGAACAAGGTTAGAAATCTAAGGCTAATACTCATTTAAAATGGGGCTCGTGAAGTCAGGACCAATTTGTCCGAAAATCAAAGGCTAAAACCCCCTCCAAAAATCAAGTTCTATCATTTTGGGGGGGAAAGTCTATTACCCATAAATTTGAAGTCTAATACCAAAAAAAAGGGATTGGATATGAACAAGGTTAGAAATCTAAGGCTAATACTCATTTAAAATGGGGCTCATCGAGTCAGGACCAATTTGTTCGAAAATCCAAGGCTAACACCCCCTCCAAAAACCAAGTTCTATCATTTTGGGGGAAAAGTCTATTACCCATAAATTTGAAGTCTAATACCAACTACAAGGTATTGGAAATGAACAAGGTTAGAAATCTAAGGCTAATACTCATTTAAAATGGGGCTCGTCAAGTCAGGACCAATTTGTCCGAAAATCCAAGACTAACACCCCCTCCAAAAACCAAGTTCTATCATTTTGGGGGGGAAAGTCTATTACCCATAAATTTGAAGTCTAATACCCAAAAAAAAGGGATTGGATATGAACAAGGTTAGAAATATAAGGCTAATACTCATTTAAAATGGGGGCTCGTCAAGTCAGGGACCAATTTGTCCGAAAATCCAAGGCTAACACCCCTCCAAAAACCAAGTTCTATCATTTTGGGGGTGAAAAGTCTATTACCTATAAATTTGAAGTCTAATACCAACTAAAAGATATTGGATATGAACAAGGTTAGAAATCTAAGGCTAATACTCATTTAAAATGGGGCTCGTGAAGTCAGGACCAATTTGTCCGAAAATCAAAGGCTAAAACCCCCTCCAAAAATCAAGTTCTATCATTTTGGGGGGGAAAGTCTATTACCCATAAATTTGAAGTCTAATACCAAAAAAAAGGGATTGGATATGAACAAGGTTAGAAATCTAAGGCTAATACTCATTTAAAATGGGGCTCATCGAGTCAGGACCAATTTGTCCGAAAATCCAAGGCTAACACCCCCTCCAAAAACCAAGTTCTATCATTTTGGGGGAAAAGTCTATTACCCATAAATTTGAAGTCTAATACCAACTACAAGGTATTGGAAATGAACAAGGTTAGAAATCTAAGGCTAATACTCATTTAAAATGGGGCTCGTGAAGTCAGGACCAATTTGTCCGAAAATCCAAGGCTAACACCCCCTCCAAAAACCAAGTTCAATCATTTTTGGGGGAAAAGTCTATTACCCATAAATTTGAAGTCTAACACCAACTAAAAGGTATTGTATATGAACAAGGTTAGAAATATAAGGCTAATACTCATTTAAAATGGGGCTCGTCAAGTCAGAACCAATTTGTCTGAAAATCCAAGGCTAACACCCCCTCCAAAAACCAAGTTCTATCATTTTGGGGGGAAAAGTCTATTACCATAAATTTGAAGTCTAATACCAACTAAAAGGTATTGGATATGAACAAGGTTATAAATCTAAGGCTAATACTCATTTAAAATGGGGCTCATGAAGTCAGGACCAATTTGTCCAAAAATCCAAGGCTAACACCCCCTCCAAAAACCAAGTTCAATCATTTTTGGGGGAAAAGTCTATTACCCATAAATTTGAAGTCTAATACCAATTAAAAGGTATTAAATATGAACAAGGTTATAAATCTAAGGCTAGTACTCATTTAAAATGGGGCTCCTCAAGTCACGACCAATTTGTCTGAAAATCCAAGGCTAACACCCCCTCCAAAAACCAAGTTCTATCATTTTGGGGGGAAAAGTCTATTACCCATAAATTTGAAGTCTAATACCAACAAAAATGGATTGGATATGAACAAGGTTAGAAATCTAAGGCTAATACTCATTTAAAATGGGGCTCGTGAAGTCAGGACCAATTTGTCCGAAAATCCAAGGCTAAACCCCCTCCAAAAACCAAGTTCAATCATTTTTGGGGGAAAAGTCTATTACCCATAAATTTGAAGTCTAATACCAACTAAAAGGTATTAAATATGAACAAGGTTAGAAATCTAAGGCTAGTACTCATTTAAAATGGGGCTCGTCAAGTCAGAACTAATTTGTCTGAAAATCCAAGGCTAACACCCCCTCCAAAAACCAAGTTCTATCATTTTGGGGGGAAAAGTCTATTACCTATAAATTTGAAGTCTAATACAAACTAAAAGGGCTTGGATATGAACAAGTTTAGAAATGTAAGGCTAATACTCATTTATAATGGGGCTCGTGAAGTCAGGACCAATTTGTCCGAAAATCCAAGGCTAACACACCCTCCAAAAACCAAGTTCTATCATTTTGGGGGGGAAAGTCTATTACCCATAAATTTGAAGTCTAATACCAACAAAAAGGGATTGGATATGAACAATGTTAGAAATCTAAGGCTAATACTCGTTTAAAATGGGGCTCGTCGAGTCAGGACCAATTTGTCCGAAAATCCAAGGCTAACAACCCCTCCAAAAACCAAGTTCTATAATTTTGGGGGGAAAAGTCTATTACCCATAAATTTGAAGTCTAATACCAACTAAAAGGTATTGGATATGAACAAGGTTACAAATCTAAGGCTAATACTCATTTTTAATGGGGCTCGTGAAGTCAGGACCAATTTGTCCGAAAATCCAAGGCTAACACCCCCTCCAAAAACCAAGTTCTATCATTTAGGGGGGGAAAGTCTATTACCCATAAATTTGAAGTCTAATACCAACAAAAAGGGATTGGATATGAACAAGGTTAGAAATATAAGGGTAATACTCATTTAAAATGGGGCTCGTCGAGTCAGGACCAATTTGTCCGAAAATCCAAGGCTAACACCCCCTCGAAAAACCAAGTTCTATCATTTTTGGGGGAAAAGTCTATTACCCATAAATTTGAAGTCTAATACCAACTAAAACGTATAGGATATGAACAAGGTTAGAAATCTAAGGATAATACTCATTTAAAATGGGGCTCGTCAAGTTAGGACCAATTTGTCTGAAAATCCAAGGCTAACACCCCGTCCAAAAACCAAGGTCTATCATTTTGGGGGGAAAAGTCTATTACCAATAAATTTGAAGTCTAATACCAACTAAAAGGGCTTGGATATGAACAAGGTTAGAAATCTAAGGCTAATACTCATGTAAATGGGGTTCGTGGAGTCATGATCAATTTGTCCGAAAATCCAAGGCTAACACCCCCTCCAAAAACCAAGTTCTATCATTTTGGGGGGGATTGTCTATTACCCATAAATTTGAAGTCTAATACCAAGACTGGTCCTTGTTTGGGTTTGGGCTTTTTAGGGGGCTTTGTTGTATTTTTATTTCCTAGAGCCTTTGTTTTGCGTTAAGGGAATTTGTTCTCTTTTCGTTGCCGCTCTCTCCGAGTTTTCTCGGTCTTGTATATTCTTTGTTTTTAATATACTTACATTTTACCGAAAAAAGAAGTCTAATACCAACAAAAAGGGATTGTATATGAACAAGGTTAGAAATCTAAGGCTAATACTCTTTTAAAATGGGGCTCGTCGAGTCAGGACCAATTTGTCCGAAAATCCAAGGCTAACACCCCCTCCAAAAACAAAGTTCAATCATTTTTGGGGGAAAAGTCTATTACCCATAAATTTGAAGTCTAATACCAACTAAAAGGTATTGGATATGAACAAGGTTAGAAATCTAAGGCTAATACTCATTTAAAATGGGGCTCGTCAAGTCAGGAACAATTTGTCCAAAAATCCAAGGCTAACACCCCCTCCAAAAACCAAGTTCAATCATTTTTGGGGGAAAAGTCTATTACCCATAAATTTGAAGTCTAATACCAACTAAAAGGTATTGGATATGAACAAGGTTAGAAATCTAAGGCTAATACTCATTTAAAATGGGACTCGTGATGTCAGGACCAATTTGTCCGAAAATCCAAGGCTAACATCCCCTCCAAAAACCAAGTTCAATCATTTTTGGGTGAAAAGTCTATTACCCATAAATTTGAAGTCTAATACCAACTAAAATGTATTAAATATGAACAAGGTTAGAAATCTAAGGCTAGTACTCATTTAAAATGGGGCTCGTCAAGTCAGGACCAATTTGTCTGAAAATCCAAGGCTAACACCCCCTCCAAAAACCAAGTTCTATCATTTTGGGGGGAAAAGTCTATTACCCATATATTTGAAGTCTAATACCAACTAAAAGGTATTGGATATGAACAAGGTTAGAAATATAAGGCCAATACTCATTTAAAATGGGCTCGTCGAGTCAGGACCAATTTGTCCGAAAATCCAAGGCTAACACCCCCTCCAAAAACCAAGTTCTATCATTTTGGGGGGAAAAGTCTATTACCCATAAATTTGAAGTCTAATACCAAGTAAAAGGTATTGGATATGAACAAGGTTAGAAATCTAAGGCTAATACTCATTTTTAATGGGGCTCGTGAAGTCAGGACCAATTTGTCCGAAAATCCAGGCTAACACCCCCTCCAAAAACCAAGTTCTATCATTTAGGGGGGGAAAGTCTATTACCCATAAATTTGAAGTCTAATACCAACAAAAAGGGATTGGATATGAACAAGGTTAGAAATATAAGGGTAATACTCATTTAAAATGGGGCTCGTCGAGTCAGGACCAATTTGTCCGAAAATCCAAGGCTAACACCCCCTCCAAAAACCAAGTTCTATCATTTGGGGGGGGAAAGTCTATTACCCATAAATTTGAAGTCTAATACCAAGACTGGTCCTTGTTTGGGTTTGGGCTTTTTAGGGGGCTTTGTTGTATTTTTATTTCCTAGAGCCTTTGTTTTGCGTTAAGGGAGTTTGTTCTCTTTTCGTTGCCGCTCTCTCCGAGTTTTCTCGGTCTTGTATATTCTTTGTTTTTAATATACTTACATTTTACCGAAAAACGAAGTCTAATACCAACAAAAAGGGATTGTATATGAACAAGGTTAGAAATCTAAGGCTAATACTCTTTTAAAATGGGGCTCGTCGAGTCAGGACCAATTTGTCCGAAAATCCAAGGCTAA
>CM054983.1:16339041-16392276 GCA_029030765.1 Salix suchowensis
TAATAGACTTTTCCCCCCAAAAATGATAAAACTTGGTTTTTTGGAGGGGGTGTTAGCCTTGAATTTTCTGACAAATTGGTCCTCACTTCACGAGTCCCATTTTAAATGAGTATTAGCCTTAGATTTATAACCTTGTTCATATCCAATCCCTTTTAGTTGGTATTAGACTTCAAATTTATTGGTAATAGACTTTTCCCCCCAAAATGATAGAACTTGGTTTTTGGTGGGGGTGTTAGCCTTGGATTTTCAGACAAATTGGTCCTGACTTGAAGAGCCCCATTTTAAATGAGTATTAGCCTTAGATTTCTAACCTTGTTCATATCCAATCCCTTTTAGTTGGTATTAAACTTCAAATTTATGAGTAATAGACTTTTCCCCTCAAAATGATAGAACTTGGTTTTTGGAGGGGGTGTTAGCCTTGGATTTTCGGACAAATTGGACCTGACTTCATGAGCCCCATTTTAAATGAGTATTAGCCTTAGATTTATAACCTTGTTCATATCCAATACGTTTTAGTTGATATTAGACTTCAAATTTATGAGTAATAGACTTTTCCGCCAAAAATGATTGAACTTGGTTTTTGGAGGGGGTGTTAGCCTTGGATTTTCGGATAAATTGGTCCTCATTTGAAGAGCCCTATTTTAAATTAGTATTAGCCTTAGATTTCTAACCTTTTTCATATCCAATACCTTTTAGTTGTTATTAGACTTCAAGTTTATGGGTAATAGACTTTTCCCCCAAACATGATTGAACTTGGTTTTTGGAGGGGGTGTTAGCCTTAGATTTTCGGACAAATTGGTCCTGACTCGACGAGCCCCATTTTAAATGAGTATTAGCCTTAGATTTGTAACCTTGTTCATATCCAATATCTTTTAGTTGGTATTATCTTCAAATTTATGGGTAATAGACTTTTCCCCCCCAAAAATGATAGAACTTGGTTTTTGGAGGGGTATTAGCCTTGGATTTTCGGTTAAATTGGTCCCTGACTTGACGAGCCCCATTTTAAATGATTATTGACCTTAGATTTCCAACCTTGTTCATATCCAATACCTTTTAGCTGGTATTAGACTTCAAATTTATGGGTAATAGACTTTTCCCCCAAAAATGATTGAACTTGGTTTTTGGAGGGGTGTTCGCCTTGCATTTTCGGACAAATTGATCATTACTCCACGAGCCCCATTTAAATGAGTATTAGCCTTAAATTTCAAACCTTGTTCATATCCAATACCTTTTAGTTGGTATTAGACTTCAGATTTATGGGTAATAGACTTTTCCCCCAAAAATGATTGAACTTGGTTTTTGGAGGGGGTGTTAGCCTTGCATTTTCAGACAAATTGGTCCTGACTCGACGAGCCCCATTTTAAATGACTATTAGCCTTAGATTTCTAACCTTGTTCATATACAATCCCTTTTATTTGGTATTAGACTTCAAATTTATGGGTAATTGAGTTTTCCCCCAAAATGATAGAACTTGGTTTTTGGAGGGGGTGTTAGCCTTGGATTTTCGGACAAATTGGTCCTGACTCGACGAGCCCCATTTTAAATGAGTATTAGCCTTAGATTTCTAACCTTGTTCAAATCCAATCCCTTTTAGCTGGTATTAGACTTCAAATTTATGGGTAATAGACTTTTAGCCCAAACATGATTGAACTTGGTTTTTCGAGGGGGTGTTAACCTTGGATTTTCGGACAAATTGCTCCTGACTCAACGAGCCCCATTTTAAATGAGTATTAGCCTTAGATTTCTAACCTTGTTCATATCCAATCCCTTTTAGTTGGTATTAGACTTCAAATTTATGGGTAATAGACTTTTCCCTCCAAAATGATAGAACTTGGTTTTTGGAGGGTGTGCTAGCCTTGGATTTTCGGACAAATTGGTCCTGACTTCATGAGCCCCATTTTAAATGAGTATTAGCCTTAGATTTATAACCTTGTTCATATCCAATACCTTTTAGTTGGTATTAGACATCAAATTTATCGGTAATAAACTTTTCCCCCCAAAATGATTGAACTTGGTTTTTAGAGGGGGCGTTAACCTTGGATTTTCGGACAAATCGGTCCTGACTCGACGAGCCCCATTTTAAATGAGTATTACCCTTATATTTCTAAACTTGTTCATATCCAATCCCTTTTAGTTGGTATTAGATTTCAAATTTATGGGTAATAGACTTTTCCCCCAAACATGATTGAACTTGGTTTTTGGAGCGGGTGTTAGCCTTGGATTTTCGGACAAATTGGTCCTGATTCGACGAGCCCCATTTTAAATGAGTATTAGCCTTAGATTTCTAACCTTGGTCATATCCAATCCTTTTTAGTTGGTATTAGACTTCAAATTTATGGGTAATAGACTTTTCCCCCAAACATGATTGAACTTGGTTTTTGGAGGGGGTGTTAGCCTTGGATTTTCGGACAAATTGGTCCTGACTCGACGAGCCCCATTTTAAATGAGTATTAGCCTTAGATTTTTAAACTTGTTGATATCCAATATCTTTTAGCTGGTATTAGACTTCAAATTTATGGGTAATAGACTTTTCCCCCCAAAATGATTGAACTTGGTTTTTGGAGGGGGTGTTAGCCTTGCATTTTCAGACAAATTAATCATGACACCACTAGCACCATTTAAATGAGTATTAGCCTTAAATTTCAAACCTTGTTCATATCCAATACCTTTTAGTTGGTATTAGACTTCAAATTTATGGGTAATAGACTTTTCCGCCAAAAATGATTGAACTTGGTTTTTGGAGGGGGTGTTAGCCTTGCATTTTCAGACAAATTGGTCCTGACTCGACGAGCCCCATTTTAAATGAGTATTAGCCTTAGATTTCTAACCTTGTTCATATCCAATACCTTTTAGTTGGTATTAGACTTCAAATTTATGGGTAATAGACTTTTCCCCCCCCAAAAATGATAGAACTTGGTTTTTGGAGGGGGTGTTAGCCTTGCATTTTCGTGACAAATTGGTCCCCGACTCGACGAGCCCCATTTTAAATGAGTATTAGCCTTAGATTTATAACCTTGTTCAGATACAATACCTTTTAGTTGGTATTAGACTTCAAATTTATGGGTAATAGACTTTCCCCCCTAAAATGATAGAACTTGGTTTTTGGAGGGGGTGTTAGACTTGCATTTTCAGACAAATTGGTCCTGACTCGACGAGCCCCATTGTAAATGAGTATTAGCCTTATATTTCTAACCTTGTTCATATCCAATCCCTTTTTGTTGGTATTAGACTTCAAATTTATGGGTAATAGACTTTTCCCCCCAAAATGATAGAACTTAATTTTTGGAGGGGGTGTTAGCCTTGCATTTTCAGACAAATTGGTCCTGACTCGACGAGCCCCATTTTAAATGAGTATTAGCCTTAGATTTCTAACCTTGTTCATATAAAATCCCTTTTAGTTGGTATTATACTTCAAATTTATGGGTAATAGACTTTTCCCCCCAAAATGATAGAACTTGGTTTTTGGAGGGGGTGTTAGCCTTGGATTTTCGGACAAATTGGTCCTGACTTCACGAGCCCCATTTTAAATGAGTATTAGCCTTATATTTCTAACCTTGTTCATATCCAATACCTTTTAGTTGGTATTAGACTTCAAATTTATGGGTAATAGACTTTTCCCCCCAAAATGATAGAACTTGGTTTTTGGAGGGGGTGTTAGCCTTGGATTTTCGGACAAATTGGTCCTGACTTCACGAGCCCCATTTTAAATGAGTATTAGCCTTAGATTTCTATCCTTGTTCATATCCAATACCTTTTAGTTGGTATTAGACTTCAAATTTATGGGTAATAGACTTTTCCCCCCAAAATGATAGAACTTGGTTTTTGGTGGGGGTGTTAGCCTTGGATTTTCGGACAAATTGGTCCTGACTCGACGAGCTCCATTTTAAATGAGTATTAGCCTTAGATTTCTAACCTTGTTCATATCCAATCCCTTTTTGTTGGTATTAGACATCAAATTTATGGGTAATAGACTTTTCACCCCAAAATGATAGAACTTGGTTTTTGGAGGGGGTGTTAGCCTTGGATTTTCGGACAAATTGGTCCTGACTTCACGAGCCCCATTTTAAATGAGTATTAGCCTTAGATTTCTAACCTTGTTCATATCCAATCCCTTTTTGTTGGTTTTAGACTTCAAATTTATGGGTAATAGACTTTTCCCCCCAAAATGATAAAACTTGGTTTTTGGAGGGGGTGTTAGCCTTGAATTTTCTGACAAATTGGTCCTCACTTCACGAGTCCCATTTTAAATGAGTATTAGCCTTAGATTTATAACCTTGTTCATATCCAATCCCTTTTAGTTGGTATTAGACTTCAAATTTATTGGTAATAGACTTTTCCCCCCAAAATGATAGAACTTGGTTTTTGGTGGGGGTGTTAGCCTTGGATTTTCAGACAAATTGGTCCTGACTTGACGAGCCCCATTTTAAATGAGTATTAGCCTTAGATTTCTAACCTTGTTCATATCCAATCCCTTTTAGTTGGTATTAAACTTCAAATTTATGAGTAATAGACTTTTCCCCTCAAAATGATAGAACTTGGTTTTTGGAGGGGGTGTTAGCCTTGGATTTTCGGACAAATTGGACCTGACTTCATGAGCCCCATTTTAAATGAGTATTAGCCTTAGATTTATAACCTTGTTCATATGCAATACGTTTTAGTTGATATTAGACTTCAAATTTATGAGTAATAGACTTTTCCCCCAAAAATGATTGAACTTGGTTTTTGGAGGGGGTGTTAGCCTTGGATTTTCGGATAAATTGGTCCTCACTTGAAGAGCCCTATTTTAAATTAGTATTAGCCTTAGATTTCTAACCTTTTTCATATCCAATACCTTTTAGTTGTTATTAGACTTCAAATTTATGGGTAATAGACTTTTCCCCCAAACATGATTGAACTTGGTTTTTGGAGGGGGTGTTAGCCTTAGATTTTCGGACAAATTGGTCCTGACTCGACGAGCCCCATTTTAAATGAGTATTAGCCTTAGATTTGTAACCTTGTTCATATCCAATATCTTTTAGTTGGTATTATCTTCAAATTTATGGGTAATAGACTTTTCCCCCCAAAATGATAGAACTTGGTTTTTGGAGGGGGTATTAGCCTTGGATTTTCAGTTAAATTGGTCCTGACTTGACGAGCCCCATTTTAAATGATTATTGACCTTAGATTTCCAACCTTGTTCATATCCAATACCTTTTAGCTGGTATTAGACTTCAAATTTATGGGTAATAGACTTTTCCCCCAAAAATGATTGAACTTGGTTTTTGGAGGGGGTGTTCGCCTTGCATTTTCAGACAAATTGATCATTACTCCACGAGCCCCATTTAAATGAGTATTAGCCTTAAATTTCAAACCTTGTTCATATCCAATACCTTTTAGTTGGTATTAGACTTCAGATTTATGGGTAATAGACTTTTCCCCCAAAAATGATTGAACTTGGTTTTTGGAGGGGGTGTAAGCCTTGCATTTTCAGACAAATTGGTCCTGACTCGACGAGCCCCATTTTAAATGACTATTAGCCTTAGATTTCTAACCTTGTTCATATACAATCCCTTTTATTTGGTATTAGACTTCAAATTTATGGGTAATTGAGTTTTCCCCCAAAATGATAGAACTTGGTTTTTGGAGGGGGTGTTAGCCTTGGATTTTCGGACAAATTGGTCCTGACTCGACGAGCCCCATTTTAAATGAGTATTAGCCTTAGATTTCTAACCTTGTTCAAATCCAATCCCTTTTAGCTGGTATTAGACTTCAAATTTATGGGTAATAGACTTTTAGCCCAAACATGATTGAACTTGGTTTTTCGAGGGGGTGTTAACCTTGGATTTTCGGACAAATTGCTCCGTACTCAACGAGCCCCATTTTAAATGAGTATTAGCCTTAGATTTCTAACCTTGTTCATATCCAATCCCTTTTAGTTGGTATTAGACTTCAAATTTATGGGTAATAGACTTTTCCCCCCAAAATGATAGAACTTGGTTTTTGGAGGGGGTGTTAGCCTTGGATTTTCGGACAAATTGGTCCTGACTTCACGAGCCCCATTTTAAATGAGTATTAGCCTTAGATTTCTATCCTTGTTCATATCCAATACCTTTTAGTAGGTATTAGACTTCAAATTTATGGGTAATAGACTTTTCCCCCCCAAAATGATAGAACTTGGTTTTTGGAGGGGGTGTTAGCCTTGCATTTTCAGACAAATTGGTCCTGACTCGACGAGCCCCATTTTAAATGAGTATTAGCCTTATATTTCTAACCTTGTTCATATCCAATCCCTTTTAGTTGGTATTAGATTTCAAATTTATGGGTAATAGACCTTTCCCCCAAACATGATTGAACTTGGTTTTTGGAGGGGGTGTTAGCCTTGGATTTTCGGACAAATTGGTCCTGACTTCACGAGCCCCATTTTAAATGAGTATTAGCCTTAATTTTCTAACCTTGTTCATATCCAATCCCTTTTAGTTGGTATTAGATTTCAAATTTATGGGTAATAGACTTTTCCCCCAAACATGATTGAACTTGGTTTTTGGAGGGGGTGTTAGCCTTGGATTTTCGGACAAATTGGTCCTGATTCGACGAGCCCCATTTTAAATGAGTATTAGCCTTAGATTTCTAACCTTGTTCATATCCAATCCCTTTTATATGGTATTATTCTTCAAATTTATGGGTAATAGACTTTTCCCCCCAAAATGATAGAACTTGGTTTTTGGAGGGGGTGTTAGCCTTGGATTTTCGGACAAATTGGTCCTGACTTCACGAGCCCCATTTTAAATGAGTATTAGCCTTAGATTTCTAACCTTGTTCATATACAATACCTTTTAGTTTGTATTAGACTTCAAATTTATGGGTAATAGACTTTTCCCCCCAAAATGATAGAACTTGGTTTTTGGAGGGGGTGTTAGCCTTGCATTTTCAGACAAATTGGTCCTGACTCGACGAGCCCCATTTTCAATGAGTATTAGCCTTAGATTTCTAACCTTGTTCATATCCAATACCTTTTAGTTGGTATTAGACTTAAAATTTATGGGTAATAGACCTTTCCCCCAAACATGATTGAACTTGGTTTTTGGAGGGGGTGTTAGCCTTGGATTTTCGGACAAATTGGTCCTGACTTCACGAGCCCCATTTTAAATGAGTATTTTCCTTAGATTTCTAACCTTGTTCATATACAATACCTTTTAGTTTGTATTAGACTTCAAATTTATGGGTAATAGAATTTTCCCCCCAAAATGATAGAACTTGGTTTTTGGAGGGGGTGTTAGCCTTGCATTTTCAGACAAATTGGTCCTGACTCGACGAGCCCCATTTTAAATGAGTATTAGCCTTAGATTTCTAACCTTGTTCATATCCAATCCGTTTTATATGGTATTATACTTCAAATTTATGGGTAATAGACTTTTCCCCCCAAAATGATAGAACTTGGTTTTTGGAGGGGGTGTTAGCCTTGGATTTTCGGACAAATTGGTCCTGACTTCACGAGCCCCATTTTAAATGAGTATTAGCCTTAGATTTCTAACCTTGTTCATATACAATACCTTTTAGTTTGTATTAGACTTCAAATTTATGGGTAATAGACTTTCCCCCCCAAAATGATAGAACTTGGTTTTTGGAGGGGGTGTTAGCCTTGCATTTTCAGACAAATTGGTCCTGACTCGACGAGCCCCATTTTCAATGAGTATTAGCCTTAGATTTCTAACCTTGTTCATATCCAATACCTTTTAGTTGGTATTAGACTTAAAATTTATGGGTAATAGACTTTTCCCCCCAAAATGATAGAACTTGGTTTTTGGAGGGGGTGTTAGCCTTGGATTTTCGGACAAATTGGTCCTGACTTCACGAGCCCCATTTTAAATGAGTATTTTCCTTAGATTTCTAACCTTGTTCATATACAATACCTTTTAGTTTGTATTAGACTTCAAATTTATGGGTAATAGAATTTTCCCCCCAAAATGATAGAACTTGGTTTTTGGAGGGGGTGTTAGCCTTGCATTTTCAGACAAATTGGTCCTGACTCGACGAGCCCCATTTTAAATGAGTATTAGCCTTAGATTTCTAACCTTGTTCATATCCAATCCCTTTTAGTTGGTATTAGATTTCAAATTTATGGGTAATAGACTTTTCCCCCAAACATGATTGAACTTGGTTTTTGGAGGGGGTGTTAGCCTTGGATTTTCTGGACAAATTGGTCCCCGACTCGACGAGCCCCATTTTAAATGAGTATTAGCCTTAGATTTCTAACCTTGTTCATATCCAATCCCTTTTAGTTGGTATTAGACTTCAAATTTATGGGTAATATACTTTTCCCCCCAAAATGATAGAACTTGGTTTTTGGAGGGGTGTTAGCCTTGGATTTTCGGACAAATTGGTCCTGACTTCACGAGCCCCATTTTAAATGAGTATTAGCCTTAGATTTCTAACCTTGTTCATATACAATACCTTTTAGTTTGTATTAGACTTCAAATTTATGGGTAATAGACTTTTCCCCCCAAAATGATAGAACTTGGTTTTTGGAGGGGGTGTTAGCCTTGCATTTTCAGACAAATTGATCATGACTCCACGAGCCCCATTTTAAATGAGTATTAGCCTTATATTTCTAACCTTGTTCATATACAATCCCTTTTAGTTGGTATTAGACTTCAAATTTATGGGTAATAGACCTTTCCCCCTAAAATGATAGAAATTGGTTTTTGGAGGGGGTGTTAGCCTTGGATTTTCGGATAAATTAGTCCTAACTTAACGAGCCCCATTTTAAATGAGTATTAGCCTTATATTTCTAACCTTGTTCATATCCAATATCTTTTAGCTGGTATTAGACTTCAAATTTATGGGTAATAGACTTTTCCCCCCCAAAATGATAGAACTTGGTTTTTTAGAGGGTGTATTAGCCTTGGATTTTCAGACAAATTGGTCCTGACTGGACGAACCCATTTTAAATGATTATTAGCCTTAGATTTGTAACCTTGTTCATATCCAAGCCCTTTTAGTTGGTATTAGACTTCAAATTTATGGGTAATAGACTTTTCCCCCCAAAATGATAGAACTTGGTTTTTGGAGGGGGTGTTAGCCTTGCATTTTCGGACAAATTGATCATGACTCCACGAGCCCCATTTAAATGAGTATTAGCCTTAGATTTGAAACCTTGTTCATATCCAATACCTTTTAGTTGGTATTAGACTTCAAATTTATGGGTAATAGAGTTTTCCCCCCAAAATGATAAAACTTGATTTTTGGAGGGGGTGTTAGCCTTGGATTTTTGGACAAATTGGTCCTGACTCGACGAGCCCCATTTTAAATGAGTATTAGCCTTAGATTTGTAATCTTGTTCATATCCAATCCCTTTTAGTTGGTATTAGACTTCAAATTTATGGGTAATAGACTTTTCCCCCAAACATGATTGAACTTGGTTTTTGGAGGGAGTGTTAGCCTTGGATTTTCGGACAAATTGGTCCTGACTCGACAAGCCCCATTTTAAATGAGTATTAGCCTTAGATTTCTAACCTTGTTCATATCCAATCCCTTTTAGTTGGAATTAGACTTCAAATTTATGGGTAATAGACTTTTCCCCCCAAAATAACAGACATTGGTTTTTGGAGGGGGTGTTAGCCTTGGATTTTCGGACAAATTGGTCTTGCCTTCACGAGCCCCATTTTAAATGAGTATTAGCCTTAGATTTATAACCTTGTTCATATCCAATACCTTTTAGTTGGTATTAGACTTCAAATTTATGGGCAATAGACTTTTCCCCCCAAAATGATAGAACTTGGTTTTTGGAGGGGGTGTTAGCCTTGGATTTTCAGAAAATGGTCCTGACTTGACGAGCCCCATTTTAAATGATTATTAGCCTTATATTTCTAACCTTGTTCATATCCAATATCTTTTAGTTGGTATTAGACTTCAAATTTATGGGTAATAGACTTTTCCCCCCAAAATGATAGAACTTGGTTTTTGGAGGGGGTGTTAGCCTTGGATTTTCGGACAAATTGGTCGTAACTCGACGAGCCCCATTTTAAATGAGTATTAGCCTTAGATTTCTAACCTTGTTCATATCCAATCCGTTTTAGTTGGTATTAGACTTCAAATTTATGGGTAATAGACTTTTCCCCCAAACATGATTGAACTTGGTTTTTGGAGGGGGTGTTAGCCTTGAAGTTTCTGGGACAAATTGGTCCCGACTCGATGAGCCCCATTTTAAATGAGTATTAGCCTTAGATTTCTAACCTTGTTCATGTCCAATAACTTTTAGTTGGTATTAGACTTCAAATTTATGGGTAATAGACTTTTCCCCCCAAAATGATAAAACTTGGTTTTTGGAGGGGGTGTTAGCCTTGGATTTTCGGACAAATTGGTCCTGACTCGACGAGCCTCATTTTAAATGAGTATTAGCCTTATATTTCTAACCTTGTTCATATCCAAGCCCTTTTATTTGGTATTAGACTTCAAATTTATGGGTAATAGACTTTTCCCCCAAAAATGATTGCACTTGGTTTTTGGAGGGGGTGTTAGCCTTGGATTTTCGGACAAATTGGTCGTAACTCGACGAGCCCCATTTTAAATGAGTATTAGCCTTAGATTTCTAACCTTGTTCATATCCAATCCGTTTTAGTTGGTATTAGACTTCAAATTTATGGGTAATAGACTTTTCCCCCAAACATGATTGAACTTGGTTTTTGGAGGGGGTGTTAGCCTTGAAGTTTCGGACAAATTGGTCCTGACTCGATGAGCCCCATTTTAAATGAGTATTAGCCTTAGATTTCTAACCTTGTTCATGTCCAATAACTTTTAGTTGGTATTAGACTTCAAATTTATGGGTAATAGACTTTTCCCCCCAAAATGATAAAACTTGGTTTTTGGAGGGGGTGTTAGCCTTGGATTTTCGGACAAATTGGTCCTGACTCGACGAGCCTCATTTTAAATGAGTATTAGCCTTATATTTCTAACCTTGTTCATATCCAAGCCCTTTTATTTGGTATTAGACTTCAAATTTATGGGTAATAGACTTTTCCCCCAAAAATGATTGCACTTGGTTTTTGGAGGGGGTGTTAGCCTTGCATTTTCGGACAAATTGGTCCTGACTCCACGAGCCCCATTTAAATGAGTATTAGCCTTAGATTTGAAACCTTGTTCATATCCAATACCTTTTAGTTGGTATTAGACTTCCAATTTATGGGTAATAGACTTTTCCGCCAAAAATGATTGAACTTGGTTTTTGGAGGGGGTGTTAGCCTTGGATTTTCGGACAAATTGATCTTGACTCGACAAGCCCCATTTAAATGAGTATTAGCCTTATATTTCTAACCTTTCTCATATCCAAGACCTTTTTAGTTGATATTAGACTTCAAATTTATGGGTAATACTATTTTCCCCCAAACATGGTTGAACTTGGTTTTTGGAGGGGGTGTTAGCCTTGGATTTTCAGACAAATTGATCCTTAGTCGACGAGCCCCATTTAAATGAGTATTAGCGTTATATTTCTAAACTTGTTCATATCCAAGCCCTTTTTAGTTGATATTAGACTTCAAATTTATGGGTAATACTATTTTCCCCCAAACATGGTTGAACTTGGTTTTTGGAGGGGGTGTTAGCCTTGGATTTTCGGACAAATTGATCTTGACTCGACGAGCCCCATTTAAATGAGTATTAGCCTTATATTTCTAACCTTGCTCATATCCAAGACCTTTTTAGTTGATATTAGACTTCAAATTTATGTGTAATACACTTTTTCCCCAAAACATTGTTAAACTTGGTTTTTGGAGGGGGTGTTAGCCTTGGATTTTTGGACAAATTGATCCTGACTCGACAAGCCCCATTGATATGAGTATTAGCCTTATATTTCTAACCTTGCTCATATCCAAGACCTTTTTAGTTGCTATTAGACTTCAAATTTATGGGTAATACACTTTTTCCCCAAAACTTGGTTGAACTTGGTTTTTGGAGGGGGTGTTAGCCTTGGATTTACGGACAAATTGATCCTGACTCGACGAGCCCCATTTAAATGAGTATTAGCCTTATATTTCTAACCTTTCTCATATCCAAGACCTTTTAGTTGGTATTAGACTTCAAATTAATGGGTAATACACTTTTCCCCCAAACCTGATTGAACTTTGTTTTTGGAGGGGGTGTTAGCCTTGGATTTTCGGACAAATTGATCCTTACTCGACGAGCCCCATTTAAATGAGTATTAGCGTTATATTTTTAACCTTGTTCATATCCAAGCCCTTTTTAGTTGGTATTAGACTTCAAATTTATGGGTAATACTATTTTCCCCCAAACATGGTTGAACTTGGCTTTTGGAGGGAGTGTTAGCCTTGGATTTTTGGACAAATTGATCCTGACTCGACAAGCACCATTTAAATGAGTATTAGCCTTATATTTCTAACTTTGTTCATATCCAAGCCCTTTTTAGTTGATATTAGACTTCAAATTTATAGGAAATACACTGTTTCCCCAAAACATGGTTGAACTTGGATTTTGGAGGGATTGTTAGCCTTGGATTTTCGGACAAATTGATCCTGACTAGACGAGCCCCATTTAAATGAGTATTAGCCTTATATTTCTAACCTTTTTCATATCCAAGACCTTTTAGTTGGTATTAGACTTCAAATTTATGGGTAATACAGTTTTCTCCCAAACATGCTTGAACTTGGTTTTTGGAGGGGGTGTTAGCCTTGGATATTCGGACAAATTGATCCTGACTCGACGAGCCCCATTTAAATGAGTATTAGCCTTATATTTCTAACCTTTTTCATATCCAAGACCTTTTATTTGGTATTAGACTTCAAATTTATGGGTAATACACTTTTCCCCCAAACATGGTTGAACTTGGTTTTTGGAGGGGGTGTTAGCCTTGGATATTCAGACAAATTGATCTTGACTCGACGAGCCCCATTTAAATGAGTATTAGCCTTATATTTCTAACCTTTTTCATATCCAAGACCGTTTAGTTGGTATTAGACTTCAAATTTATGACAAATAAAATTTTCCCCCAAACATGGTTGAACTTGGTTTTTGGAGGGGGTGTTAGCCTTGGATTTTTGGACAAATTGATCCTGACTCGAGAAGCCCCATTTAAATGAGTATTAGCCTTATATTTCTAACCTTGCTCATATCCAAGACCCTTTTAGTTGCTATTAGACTTCAAATTTATGGGTAATACACTTTTTTCCCCCAAAACTTGGTTGAACTTGGTTTTTGGAGGGGGTGTTAGCCTTGGATTTTTTGGACAAATTGATCCCCGACTCGACGAGCCCCATTTAAATGAGTATTAGCCTTATATTTCTAATCTTGCTCATATCCAAGACCTTTTTAGTTGATATTAGACTTCAAATTTATGGGTAATACACTTTTTCCCCAAAACTTGGTTGAACTTGGTTTTTGGAGGGGGTGTTAGCCTTGGATTTTCGGACAAATTGATCCTGACTCGACGAGCCCCATTTAAATGAGTATTAGCCTTATATTTCTAACCTTTCTCATAGCCAAGACCTTTTAGTTTGTATTAGACTTCAAATTAATGGGTAATACACTTTTCCCCCAAACCTGATTGAACTTTGTTTTTGGAGGGGGTGTTAGCCTTGGATTTTCGGACAAATTGATCCTTACTCGACGAGCCCCATTTAAATGAGTATTAGCGTTATATTTTTAACCTTGTTCATATCCAAGCCCTTTTTAGTTGGTATTAGACTTCAAATTTATGGGTAATACTATTTTCCCCCAAACATGGTTGAACTTGGTTTTTGGAGGGAGTGTTAGCCTTGGATTTTCGGACAAATTGATCCTGACTCGACAAGCACCATTTAAATGAGTATTAGCCTTATATTTCTAATGTTGTTCATATCCAAGCCCTTTTTAGTTGATATTAGACTTCAAATTTATAGGAAATACACTGTTTCCCCCAAAACATGGTTGAACTTGGATTTTTGGAGGGAGTGTTAGCCTTGGATTTTCGGACAAATTGATCCCGACTAGACGAGCCCCATTTAAATG
Source organism: Salix suchowensis (assembly GCA_029030765.1). Taxonomy (NCBI): domain Eukaryota; kingdom Viridiplantae; phylum Streptophyta; class Magnoliopsida; order Malpighiales; family Salicaceae; genus Salix; species Salix suchowensis. The sequence goes on from CM054983.1 coordinate 16,353,016, forward strand.
AGTATTAGCCTTATATTTCTAACCTTTTTCATATCCAAGACCGTTTAGTTGGTATTAGACTTCAAATTTATGGGAAATAAAATTTTCTCCCAAACATGGTTGAACTTGGTTTTTGGAGGGGGTGTTAGCCTTGGATTTTCTGGACAAATTGATCCTTACTCGACAAGCCCCATTTAAATGAGTATTATCCTTATATTTCTAACCTTTTTCATATCCAAGTCCTTTTTAGTTGATATTAGACATCAAATTTATAGGTAATACACTTTTTCCCCCAAAACATGGTTGTACTTGGTTTTTGGAGGGACTGTTAGCCTTGGATTTTCGGACAAATTGATCCTGACTCGATGAGCCCCATTTAAATGAGTATTAGCCTTATATTTCTAACCTTTTTCATATCCAAGACCTTTTAGTTGGTATTAGACTTCAAATTTATGGGTAATACAGTTTTCTCCCCAAACATGCTTGAACTTGGTTTTTTGGAGGGGGTGTTAGCCTTGGATATTCTGGACAAATTGATCCCTGACTCGACGAGCCCCATTTAAATGAGTATTAGCCTTATATTTCTAACCTTTTTCATATCCAAGACCTTTTATTTGGTATTAGACTTCAAATTTATGGGTAATACACTTTTCCCCCAAACATGGTTGAACTTGGTTTTTGGAGGGGGTGTTAGCCTTGGATATTCGGACAAATTGATCTTGACTCGACGAGCCCCCATTTAAATGAGTATTAGCCTTATATTTCTAACCTTTTTCATATCCAAGACCGTTTAGTTGGTATTAGACTTCAAATTTATGACAAATAAAATTTTCCCCCAAACATGGTTGAACTTGGTTTTTGGAGGGGGTGTTAGCCTTGGATTTTTTGGACAAATTGATCCCGACTCGAGAAGCCCCATTTAAATGAGTATTAGCCTTATATTTCTAACCTTGCTCATATCCAAGACCCTTTTAGTTGCTATTAGACTTCAAATTTATGGGTAATACACTTTTTCCCCCAAAACTTGGTTGAACTTGGTTTTTGGAGGGGGTGTTAGCCTTGGATTTTTTGGACAAATTGATCCCGACTCGACGAGCCCCATTTAAATGAGTATTAGCCTTATATTTCTAATCTTGCTCATATCCAAGACCTTTTTAGTTGATATTAGACTTCAAATTTATGGGTAATACACTTTTTTCCCCCAAAACTTGGTTGAACTTGGTTTTTGGAGGGGGTGTTAGCCTTGGATTTTCGGACAAATTGATCCTGACTCGACGAGCCCCATTTAAATGAGTATTAGCCTTATATTTCTAACCTTTCTCATATCCAAGACCTTTTAGTTGGTATTAGACTTCAAATTAATGGGTAATACACTTTTCCCCCCAAACCCTGATTGAACTTTGTTTTTTGGAGGGGGTGTTAGCCTTGGATTTTCTGGACAAATTGATCCTTACTCGACGAGCCCCATTTAAATGAGTATTAGCGTTATATTTTTAACCTTGTTCATATCCAAGCCCTTTTTAGTTGGTATTAGACTTCAAATTTATGGGTAATACTATTTTCCCCCAAACATGGTTGAACTTGGTTTTTGGAGGGAGTGTTAGCCTTGGATTTTCGGACAAATTGATCCTGACTCGACAAGCACCATTTAAATGAGTATTAGCCTTATATTTCTAATGTTGTTCATATCCAAGCCCTTTTTAGTTGATATTAGACTTCAAATTTATAGGAAATACACTGTTTCCCCCAAAACATGGTTGAACTTGGATTTTTGGAGGGAGTGTTAGCCTTGGATTTTCTGACAAATTGATCCCGACTAGACGAGCCCCATTTAAATGAGTATTAGCCTTATATTTCTAACCTTTTTCATATCCAAGACCGTTTAGTTGGTATTAGACTTCAAATTTATGGGAAATAAAATTTTCTCCCAAACATGGTTGAACTTGGTTTTTGGAGGGGGTGTTAGCCTTGGATTTTCTGGACAAATTGATCCTTACTCGACAAGCCCCATTTAAATGAGTATTATCCTTATATTTCTAACCTTTTTCATATCCAAGTCCTTTTTAGTTGATATTAGACATCAAATTTATAGGTAATACACTTTTTCCCCAAAACATGGTTGTACTTGGTTTTTGGAGGGACTGTTAGCCTTGGATTTTCTGGACAAATTGATCCCGACTCGATGAGCCCCATTTAAATGAGTATTAGCCTTATATTTCTAACCTTTTTCATATCCAAGACCTTTTAGTTGGTATTAGACTTCAAATTTATGGGTAATACAGTTTTCTCCCAAACATGCTTGAACTTGGTTTTTGGAGGGGGTGTTAGCCTTGGATATTCGGACAAATTGATCCTGACTCGACGAGCCCCATTTAAATGAGTATTAGCCTTATATTTCTAACCTTTTTCATATCCAAGACCTTTTATTTGGTATTAGACTTCAAATTTATGGGTAATACACTTTTCCCCCAAACATGGTTGAACTTGGTTTTTGGAGGGGGTGTTAGCCTTGGATATTCGGACAAATTGATCTTGACTCGACGAGCCCCATTTAAATGAGTATTAGCCTTATATTTCTAACCTTTTTCATATCCAAGACCGTTTAGTTGGTATTAGACTTCAAATTTATGACAAATAAAATTTTCCCCCAAACATGGTTGAACTTGGTTTTTGGAGGGGGTGTTAGCCTTGGATTTTTGGACAAATTGATCCTGACTCGAGAAGCCCCATTTAAATGAGTATTAGCCTTATATTTCTAACCTTGCTCATATCCAAGACCCTTTTAGTTGCTATTAGACTTCAAATTTATGGGTAATACACTTTTTCCCCAAAACTTGGTTGAACTTGGTTTTTGGAGGGGGTGTTAGCCTTGGATTTTTGGACAAATTGATCCTGACTCGACGAGCCCCATTTAAATGAGTATTAGCCTTATATTTCTAATCTTGCTCATATCCAAGACCTTTTTAGTTGATATTAGACTTCAAATTTATGGGTAATACACTTTTTCCCCAAAACTTGGTTGAACTTGGTTTTTGGAGGGGGTGTTAGCCTTGGATTTTCGGACAAATTGATCCTGACTCGACGAGCCCCATTTAAATGAGTATTAGCCTTATATTTCTAACCTTTCTCATATCCAAGACCTTTTAGTTGGTATTAGACTTCAAATTAATGGGTAATACACTTTTCCCCCCAAACCCTGATTGAACTTTGTTTTTTGGAGGGGGTGTTAGCCTTGGATTTTCGGACAAATTGATCCTTACTCGACGAGCCCCATTTAAATGAGTATTAGCGTTATATTTTTTAACCTTGTTCATATCCAAGCCCTTTTTAGTTGGTATTAGACTTCAAATTTATGGGTAATACTATTTTCCCCCAAACATGGTTGAACTTGGTTTTTGGAGGGAGTGTTAGCCTTGGATTTTCGGACAAATTGATCCTGACTCGACAAGCACCATTTAAATGAGTATTAGCCTTATATTTCTAATGTTGTTCATATCCAAGCCCTTTTTAGTTGATATTAGACTTCAAATTTATAGGAAATACACTGTTTCCCCCAAAACATGGTTGAACTTGGATTTTTGGAGGGAGTGTTAGCCTTGGATTTTCTGGGACAAATTGATCCCTGACTAGACGAGCCCCATTTAAATGAGTATTAGCCTTATATTTCTAACCTTTTTCATATCCAAGACCGTTTAGTTGGTATTAGACTTCAAATTTATGGGAAATAAAATTTTCTCCCAAACATGGTTGAACTTGGTTTTTGGAGGGGGTGTTAGCCTTGGATTTTTCGGACAAATTGATCCTTACTCGACAAGCCCCATTTAAATGAGTATTATCCTTATATTTCTAACCTTTTTCATATCCAAGTCCTTTTTAGTTGATATTAGACATCAAATTTATAGGTAATACACTTTTTCCCCCAAAACATGGTTGTACTTGGTTTTTGGAGGGACTGTTAGCCTTGGATTTTCTGGACAAATTGATCCCGACTCGATGAGCCCCATTTAAATGAGTATTAGCCTTATATTTCTAACCTTTTTCATATCCAAGACCTTTTAGTTGGTATTAGACTTCAAATTTATGGGTAATACAGTTTTCTCCCAAACATGCTTGAACTTGGTTTTTGGAGGGGGTGTTAGCCTTGGATATTCGGACAAATTGATCCTGACTCGACGAGCCCCATTTAAATGAGTATTAGCCTTATATTTCTAACCTTTTTCATATCCAAGACCTTTTTATTTGGTATTAGACTTCAAATTTATGGGTAATACACTTTTCCCCCAAACATGGTTGAACTTGGTTTTTGGAGGGGGTGTTAGCCTTGGATATTCGGACAAATTGATCTTGACTCGACGAGCCCCATTTAAATGAGTATTAGCCTTATATTTCTAACCTTTTTCATATCCAAGACCGTTTAGTTGGTATTAGACTTCAAATTTATGACAAATAAAATTTTCCCCCAAACATGGTTGAACTTGGTTTTTTGGAGGGGGTGTTAGCCTTGGATTTTTTGGACAAATTGATCCCGACTCGACAAGCCCCATTTAAATGAGTATTAGCCTTATATTTCTAACCTTGCTCATATCCAAGACCCTTTTAGTTGCTATTAGACTTCAAATTTATGGGTAATACACTTTTTTCCCCCAAAACTTGGTTGAACTTGGTTTTTGGAGGGGGTGTTAGCCTTGGATTTTTGGACAAATTGATCCTGACTCGACGAGCCCCATTTAAATGAGTATTAGCCTTATATTTCTAATCTTGCTCATATCCAAGACCTTTTTAGTTGATATTAGACTTCAAATTTATGGGTAATACACTTTTTCCCCAAAACTTGGTTGAACTTGGTTTTTGGAGGGGGTGTTAGCCTTGGATTTTCGGACAAATTGATCCTGACTCGACGAGCCCCATTTAAATGAGTATTAGCCTTATATTTCTAACCTTTCTCATATCCAAGACCTTTTAGTTGGTATTAGACTTCAAATTAATGGGTAATACACTTTTCCCCCCAAACCCTGATTGAACTTTGTTTTTGGAGGGGGTGTTAGCCTTGGATTTTCTGACAAATTGATCCTTACTCGACGAGCCCCATTTAAATGAGTATTAGCGTTATATTTTTTAACCTTGTTCATATCCAAGCCCTTTTTAGTTGGTATTAGACTTCAAATTTATGGGTAATACTATTTTCCCCCAAACATGGTTGAACTTGGTTTTTGGAGGGAGTGTTAGCCTTGGATTTTCGGACAAATTGATCCTGACTCGACAAGCACCATTTAAATGAGTATTAGCCTTATATTTCTAATGTTGTTCATATCCAAGCCCTTTTTAGTTGATATTAGACTTCAAATTTATAGGAAATACACTGTTTCCCCCAAAACATGGTTGAACTTGGATTTTGGAGGGAGTGTTAGCCTTGGATTTTCTGGACAAATTGATCCCTGACTAGACGAGCCCCATTTAAATGAGTATTAGCCTTATATTTCTAACCTTTTTCATATCCAAGACCGTTTAGTTGGTATTAGACTTCAAATTTATGGGAAATAAAATTTTCTCCCAAACATGGTTGAACTTGGTTTTTGGAGGGGGTGTTAGCCTTGGATTTTTCGGACAAATTGATCCTTACTCGACAAGCCCCATTTAAATGAGTATTATCCTTATATTTCTAACCTTTTTCATATCCAAGTCCTTTTTAGTTGATATTAGACATCAAATTTATAGGTAATACACTTTTTCCCCAAAACATGGTTGTACTTGGTTTTTGGAGGGACTGTTAGCCTTGGATTTTCGGACAAATTGATCCTGACTCGATGAGCCCCATTTAAATGAGTATTAGCCTTATATTTCTAACCTTTTTCATATCCAAGACCTTTTAGTTGGTATTAGACTTCAAATTTATGGGTAATACAGTTTTCTCCCAAACATGCTTGAACTTGGTTTTTGGAGGGGGTGTTAGCCTTGGATATTCGGACAAATTGATCCTGACTCGACGAGCCCCATTTAAATGAGTATTAGCCTTATATTTCTAACCTTTTTCATATCCAAGACCTTTTTATTTGGTATTAGACTTCAAATTTATGGGTAATACACTTTTCCCCCCAAACATGGTTGAACTTGGTTTTTGGAGGGGGTGTTAGCCTTGGATATTCGGACAAATTGATCTTGACTCGACGAGCCCCATTTAAATGAGTATTAGCCTTATATTTCTAACCTTTTTCATATCCAAGACCGTTTAGTTGGTATTAGACTTCAAATTTATGACAAATAAAATTTTCCCCCAAACATGGTTGAACTTGGTTTTTGGAGGGGGTGTTAGCCTTGGATTTTTGGACAAATTGATCCTGACTCGACAAGCCCCATTTAAATGAGTATTAGCCTTATATTTCTAACCTTGCTCATATCCAAGACCCTTTTAGTTGCTATTAGACTTCAAATTTATGGGTAATACACTTTTTCCCCAAAACTTGGTTGAACTTGGTTTTTGGAGGGGGTGTTAGCCTTGGATTTTTGGACAAATTGATCCTGACTCGACGAGCCCCATTTAAATGAGTATTAGCCTTATATTTCTAATCTTGCTCATATCCAAGACCTTTTTAGTTGATATTAGACTTCAAATTTATGGGTAATACACTTTTTCCCCAAAACTTGGTTGAACTTGGTTTTTGGAGGGGGTGTTAGCCTTGGATTTTCGGACAAATTGATCCTGACTCGACGAGCCCCATTTAAATGAGTATTAGCCTTATATTTCTAACCTTTCTCATATCCAAGACCTTTTAGTTGGTATTAGACTTCAAATTAATGGGTAATACACTTTTCCCCCAAACCTGATTGAACTTTGTTTTTGGAGGGGGTGTTAGCCTTGGATTTTCGGACAAATTGATCCTTACTCGACGAGCCCCATTTAAATGAGTATTAGCGTTATATTTTTAACCTTGTTCATATCCAAGCCCTTTTTAGTTGGTATTAGACTTCAAATTTATGGGTAATACTATTTTCCCCCAAACATGGTTGAACTTGGTTTTTGGAGGGAGTGTTAGCCTTGGATTTTCGGACAAATTGATCCTGACTCGACAAGCACCATTTAAATGAGTATTAGCCTTATATTTCTAATGTTGTTCATATCCAAGCCCTTTTTAGTTGATATTAGACTTCAAATTTATAGGAAATACACTGTTTCCCCAAAACATGGTTGAACTTGGATTTTGGAGGGAGTGTTAGCCTTGGATTTTCGGACAAATTGATCCTGACTAGACGAGCCCCATTTAAATGAGTATTAGCCTTATATTTCTAACCTTTTTCATATCCAAGACCGTTTAGTTGGTATTAGACTTCAAATTTATGGGAAATAAAATTTTCTCCCAAACATGGTTGAACTTGGTTTTTGGAGGGGGTGTTAGCCTTGGATTTTCGGACAAATTGATCCTTACTCGACAAGCCCCATTTAAATGAGTATTATCCTTATATTTCTAACCTTTTTCATATCCAAGTCCTTTTTAGTTGATATTAGACATCAAATTTATAGGTAATACACTTTTTCCCCAAAACATGGTTGTACTTGGTTTTTGGAGGGACTGTTAGCCTTGGATTTTCGGACAAATTGATCCTGACTCGATGAGCCCCATTTAAATGAGTATTAGCCTTATATTTCTAACCTTTTTCATATCCAAGACCTTTTAGTTGGTATTAGACTTCAAATTTATGGGTAATACAGTTTTCTCCCAAACATGCTTGAACTTGGTTTTTGGAGGGGGTGTTAGCCTTGGATATTCGGACAAATTGATCCTGACTCGACGAGCCCCATTTAAATGAGTATTAGCCTTATATTTCTAACCTTTTTCATATCCAAGACCTTTTATTTGGTATTAGACTTCAAATTTATGGGTAATACACTTTTCCCCCAAACATGGTTGAACTTGGTTTTTGGAGGGGGTGTTAGCCTTGGATATTCGGACAAATTGATCTTGACTCGACGAGCCCCATTTAAATGAGTATTAGCCTTATATTTCTAACCTTTTTCATATCCAAGACCGTTTAGTTGGTATTAGACTTCAAATTTATGACAAATAAAATTTTCCCCCAAACATGGTTGAACTTGGTTTTTGGAGGGGGTGTTAGCCTTGGATTTTTGGACAAATTGATCCTGACTCGACAAGCCCCATTTAAATGAGTATTAGCCTTATATTTCTAACCTTGCTCATATCCAAGACCCTTTTAGTTGCTATTAGACTTCAAATTTATGGGTAATACACTTTTTCCCCAAAACTTGGTTGAACTTGGTTTTTGGAGGGGGTGTTAGCCTTGGATTTTTGGACAAATTGATCCTGACTCGACGAGCCCCATTTAAATGAGTATTAGCCTTATATTTCTAATCTTGCTCATATCCAAGACCTTTTTAGTTGATATTAGACTTCAAATTTATGGGTAATACACTTTTTCCCCAAAACTTGGTTGAACTTGGTTTTTGGAGGGGGTGTTAGCCTTGGATTTTCGGACAAATTGATCCTGACTCGACGAGCCCCATTTAAATGAGTATTAGCCTTATATTTCTAACCTTTCTCATATCCAAGACCTTTTAGTTGGTATTAGACTTCAAATTAATGGGTAATACACTTTTCCCCCAAACCTGATTGAACTTTGTTTTTGGAGGGGGTGTTAGCCTTGGATTTTCTGGGACAAATTGATCCTTACTCGACGAGCCCCATTTAAATGAGTATTAGCGTTATATTTTTAACCTTGTTCATATCCAAGCCCTTTTTAGTTGGTATTAGACTTCAAATTTATGGGTAATACTATTTTCCCCCAAACATGGTTGAACTTGGTTTTTGGAGGGAGTGTTAGCCTTGGATTTTCGGACAAATTGATCCTGACTCGACAAGCACCATTTAAATGAGTATTAGCCTTATATTTCTAATGTTGTTCATATCCAAGCCCTTTTTAGTTGATATTAGACTTCAAATTTATAGGAAATACACTGTTTCCCCAAAACATGGTTGAACTTGGATTTTGGAGGGAGTGTTAGCCTTGGATTTTCTGACAAATTGATCCCGACTAGACGAGCCCCCATTTAAATGAGTATTAGCCTTATATTTCTAACCTTTTTCATATCCAAGACCGTTTAGTTGGTATTAGACTTCAAATTTATGGGAAATAAAATTTTCTCCCAAACATGGTTGAACTTGGTTTTTGGAGGGGGTGTTAGCCTTGGATTTTCGGACAAATTGATCCTTACTCGACAAGCCCCATTTAAATGAGTATTATCCTTATATTTCTAACCTTTTTCATATCCAAGTCCTTTTTAGTTGATATTAGACATCAAATTTATAGGTAATACACTTTTTCCCCCAAAACATGGTTGTACTTGGTTTTTGGAGGGATCTGTTAGCCTTGGATTTTCTGACAAATTGATCCCGACTCGATGAGCCCCATTTAAATGAGTATTAGCCTTATATTTCTAACCTTTTTCATATCCAAGACCTTTTAGTTGGTATTAGACTTCAAATTTATGGGTAATACAGTTTTCTCCCAAACATGCTTGAACTTGGTTTTTGGAGGGGGTGTTAGCCTTGGATATTCTGGACAAATTGATCCCCGACTCGACGAGCCCCATTTAAATGAGTATTAGCCTTATATTTCTAACCTTTTTCATATCCAAGACCTTTTATTTGGTATTAGACTTCAAATTTATGGGTAATACACTTTTCCCCCAAACATGGTTGAACTTGGTTTTTGGAGGGGGTGTTAGCCTTGGATATTCGGACAAATTGATCTTGACTCGACGAGCCCCATTTAAATGAGTATTAGCCTTATATTTCTAACCTTTTTCATATCCAAGACCGTTTAGTTGGTATTAGACTTCAAATTTATGACAAATAAAATTTTCCCCCAAACATGGTTGAACTTGGTTTTTGGAGGGGGTGTTAGCCTTGGATTTTTGGACAAATTGATCCTGACTCGAGAAGCCCCATTTAAATGAGTATTAGCCTTATATTTCTAACCTTGCTCATATCCAAGACCCTTTTAGTTGCTATTAGACTTCAAATTTATGGGTAATACACTTTTTCCCCAAAACTTGGTTGAACTTGGTTTTTGGAGGGGGTGTTAGCCTTGGATTTTTGGACAAATTGATCCTGACTCGACGAGCCCCATTTAAATGAGTATTAGCCTTATATTTCTAATCTTGCTCATATCCAAGACCTTTTTAGTTGATATTAGACTTCAAATTTATGGGTAATACACTTTTTTCCCCAAAACTTGGTTGAACTTGGTTTTTGGAGGGGGTGTTAGCCTTGGATTTTCTGGACAAATTGATCCCGACTCGACGAGCCCCATTTAAATGAGTATTAGCCTTATATTTCTAACCTTTCTCATATCCAAGACCTTTTAGTTGGTATTAGACTTCAAATTAATGGGTAATACACTTTTCCCCCAAACCCTGATTGAACTTTGTTTTTTGGAGGGGGTGTTAGCCTTGGATTTTCTGGACAAATTGATCCTTACTCGACGAGCCCCATTTAAATGAGTATTAGCGTTATATTTTTTAACCTTGTTCATATCCAAGCCCTTTTTAGTTGGTATTAGACTTCAAATTTATGGGTAATACTATTTTCCCCCAAACATGGTTGAACTTGGTTTTTTGGAGGGAGTGTTAGCCTTGGATTTTCTGACAAATTGATCCCGACTCGACAAGCACCATTTAAATGAGTATTAGCCTTATATTTCTAATGTTGTTCATATCCAAGCCCTTTTTAGTTGATATTAGACTTCAAATTTATAGGAAATACACTGTTTCCCCAAAACATGGTTGAACTTGGATTTTGGAGGGAGTGTTAGCCTTGGATTTTCTGACAAATTGATCCCCGACTAGACGAGCCCCCATTTAAATGAGTATTAGCCTTATATTTCTAACCTTTTTCATATCCAAGACCGTTTAGTTGGTATTAGACTTCAAATTTATGGGAAATAAAATTTTCTCCCAAACATGGTTGAACTTGGTTTTTGGAGGGGGTGTTAGCCTTGGATTTTCGGACAAATTGATCCTTACTCGACAAGCCCCATTTAAATGAGTATTATCCTTATATTTCTAACCTTTTTCATATCCAAGTCCTTTTTAGTTGATATTAGACATCAAATTTATAGGTAATACACTTTTTTCCCCAAAACATGGTTGTACTTGGTTTTTGGAGGGACTGTTAGCCTTGGATTTTCTGGGACAAATTGATCCCGACTCGATGAGCCCCATTTAAATGAGTATTAGCCTTATATTTCTAACCTTTTTTCATATCCAAGACCTTTTAGTTGGTATTAGACTTCAAATTTATGGGTAATACAGTTTTCTCCCAAACATGCTTGAACTTGGTTTTTGGAGGGGGTGTTAGCCTTGGATATTCGGACAAATTGATCCTGACTCGACGAGCCCCATTTAAATGAGTATTAGCCTTATATTTCTAACCTTTTTCATATCCAAGACCTTTTATTTGGTATTAGACTTCAAATTTATGGGTAATACACTTTTCCCCCAAACATGGTTGAACTTGGTTTTTGGAGGGGGTGTTAGCCTTGGATATTCGGACAAATTGATCTTGACTCGACGAGCCCCATTTAAATGAGTATTAGCCTTATATTTCTAACCTTTTTTCATATCCAAGACCGTTTAGTTGGTATTAGACTTCAAATTTATGACAAATAAAATTTTCCCCCAAACATGGTTGAACTTGGTTTTTGGAGGGGGGTGTTAGCCTTGGATTTTTGGACAAATTGATCCCGACTCGAGAAGCCCCATTTAAATGAGTATTAGCCTTATATTTCTAACCTTGCTCATATCCAAGACCCTTTTAGTTGCTATTAGACTTCAAATTTATGGGTAATACACTTTTTCCCCCAAAACTTGGTTGAACTTGGTTTTTGGAGGGGGTGTTAGCCTTGGATTTTTGGACAAATTGATCCCTGACTCGACGAGCCCCATTTAAATGAGTATTAGCCTTATATTTCTAATCTTGCTCATATCCAAGACCTTTTTAGTTGATATTAGACTTCAAATTTATGGGTAATACACTTTTTTCCCCCAAAACTTGGTTGAACTTGGTTTTTGGAGGGGTGTTAGCCTTGGATTTTCTGGACAAATTGATCCCGACTCGACGAGCCCCATTTAAATGAGTATTAGCCTTATATTTCTAACCTTTCTCATATCCAAGACCTTTTAGTTGGTATTAGACTTCAAATTAATGGGTAATACACTTTTCCCCCAAACCCTGATTGAACTTTGTTTTTTGGAGGGGGTGTTAGCCTTGGATTTTCGGACAAATTGATCCTTACTCGACGAGCCCCATTTAAATGAGTATTAGCGTTATATTTTTAACCTTGTTCATATCCAAGCCCTTTTTAGTTGGTATTAGACTTCAAATTTATGGGTAATACTATTTTCCCCCAAACATGGTTGAACTTGGTTTTTGGAGGGAGTGTTAGCCTTGGATTTTCGGACAAATTGATCCTGACTCGACAAGCACCATTTAAATGAGTATTAGCCTTATATTTCTAATGTTGTTCATATCCAAGCCCTTTTTAGTTGATATTAGACTTCAAATTTATAGGAAATACACTGTTTCCCCAAAACATGGTTGAACTTGGATTTTTGGAGGGAGTGTTAGCCTTGGATTTTCTGGACAAATTGATCCCGACTAGACGAGCCCCATTTAAATGAGTATTAGCCTTATATTTCTAACCTTTTTCATATCCAAGACCGTTTAGTTGGTATTAGACTTCAAATTTATGGGAAATAAAATTTTCTCCCAAACATGGTTGAACTTGGTTTTTGGAGGGGGTGTTAGCCTTGGATTTTCTGGACAAATTGATCCTTACTCGACAAGCCCCATTTAAATGAGTATTATCCTTATATTTCTAACCTTTTTCATATCCAAGTCCTTTTTAGTTGATATTAGACATCAAATTTATAGGTAATACACTTTTTTCCCCCAAAACATGGTTGTACTTGGTTTTTGGAGGGACTGTTAGCCTTGGATTTTCGGACAAATTGATCCTGACTCGATGAGCCCCATTTAAATGAGTATTAGCCTTATATTTCTAACCTTTTTCATATCCAAGACCTTTTAGTTGGTATTAGACTTCAAATTTATGGGTAATACAGCTTTTCTCCCAAACATGCTTGAACTTGGTTTTTGGAGGGGGTGTTAGCCTTGGATATTCGGACAAATTGATCCTGACTCGACGAGCCCCATTTAAATGAGTATTAGCCTTATATTTCTAACCTTTTTCATATCCAAGACCTTTTATTTGGTATTAGACTTCAAATTTATGGGTAATACACTTTTCCCCCAAACATGGTTGAACTTGGTTTTTGGAGGGGGTGTTAGCCTTGGATATTCTGGACAAATTGATCTTGACTCGACGAGCCCCATTTAAATGAGTATTAGCCTTATATTTCTAACCTTTTTCATATCCAAGACCGTTTAGTTGGTATTAGACTTCAAATTTATGACAAATAAAATTTTCCCCCAAACATGGTTGAACTTGGTTTTTGGAGGGGGTGTTAGCCTTGGATTTTTGGACAAATTGATCCTGACTCGACAAGACCCATTTAAATGAGTATTAGCCTTATATTTCTAACCTTGCTCATATCCAAGACCCTTTTAGTTGCTATTAGACTTCAAATTTATGGGTAATACACTTTTTCCCCAAAACTTGGTTGAACTTGGTTTTTGGAGGGGGTGTTAGCCTTGGATTTTTGGACAAATTGATCCTGACTCGACGAGCCCCATTTAAATGAGTATTAGCCTTATATTTCTAATCTTGCTCATATCCAAGACCTTTTTAGTTGATATTAGACTTCAAATTTACGGGTAATACACTTTTTCCCCAAAACTTGGTTGAACTTGGTTTTTGGAGGGGGTGTTAGCCTTGGATTTTCTGGACAAATTGATCCTGACTCGACGAGCCCCATTTAAATGAGTATTAGCCTTATATTTCTAACCTTTCTCATATCCAAGACCTTTTAGTTGGTATTAGACTTCAAATTAATGGGTAATACACTTTTCCCCCAAACCTGATTGAACTTTGTTTTTGGAGGGGGTGTTAGCCTTGGATTTTCTGGACAAATTGATCCTTACTCGACGAGCCCCATTTAAATGAGTATTAGCGTTATATTTTTAACCTTGTTCATATCCAAGCCCTTTTTAGTTGGTATTAGACTTCAAATTTATGGGTAATACTATTTTCCCCCAAACATGGTTGAACTTGGTTTTTGGAGGGAGTGTTAGCCTTGGATTTTCGGACAAATTGATCCCCGACTCGACAAGCACCATTTAAATGAGTATTAGCCTTATATTTCTAATGTTGTTCATATCCAAGCCCTTTTTAGTTGATATTAGACTTCAAATTTATAGGAAATACACTGTTTCCCCCAAAACATGGTTGAACTTGGATTTTTGGAGGGAGTGTTAGCCTTGGATTTTTCGGACAAATTGATCCCGACTAGACGAGCCCCATTTAAATGAGTATTAGCCTTATATTTCTAACCTTTTTCATATCCAAGACCGTTTAGTTGGTATTAGACTTCAAATTTATGGGAAATAAAATTTTCTCCCAAACATGGTTGAACTTGGTTTTTGGAGGGGGTGTTAGCCTTGGATTTTCGGACAAATTGATCCTTACTCGACAAGCCCCATTTAAATGAGTATTATCCTTATATTTCTAACCTTTTTCATATCCAAGTCCTTTTTAGTTGATATTAGACATCAAATTTATAGGTAATACACTTTTTCCCCAAAACATGGTTGTACTTGGTTTTTGGAGGGACTGTTAGCCTTGGATTTTCGGACAAATTGATCCTGACTCGATGAGCCCCATTTAAATGAGTATTAGCCTTATATTTCTAACCTTTTTCATATCCAAGACCTTTTAGTTGGTATTAGACTTCAAATTTATGGGTAATACAGCTTTTCTCCCCAAACATGCTTGAACTTGGTTTTTGGAGGGGGTGTTAGCCTTGGATATTCTGGACAAATTGATCCCCGACTCGACGAGCCCCATTTAAATGAGTATTAGCCTTATATTTCTAACCTTTTTCATATCCAAGACCTTTTATTTGGTATTAGACTTCAAATTTATGGGTAATACACTTTTCCCCCAAACATGGTTGAACTTGGTTTTTGGAGGGGGTGTTAGCCTTGGATATTCGGACAAATTGATCTTGACTCGACGAGCCCCATTTAAATGAGTATTAGCCTTATATTTCTAACCTTTTTCATATCCAAGACCGTTTAGTTGGTATTAGACTTCAAATTTATGACAAATAAAATTTTCCCCCAAACATGGTTGAACTTGGTTTTTGGAGGGGGTGTTAGCCTTGGATTTTTGGACAAATTGATCCTGACTCGACAAGCCCCATTTAAATGAGTATTAGCCTTATATTTCTAACCTTTCTCATATCCAAGACCTTTTTAGTTGCTATTAGACTTCAAATTTATGAGTAATACACTTTTTCCCCAAAACTTGGTTGAACTTGGTTTTTGGAGGGGGTGTTAGCCTTGGATTTTTGGACAAATTGATCCTGACTCGACGAGCCCCATTTAAATGAGTATTAGCCTTATATTTCTAATCTTGCTCATATCCAAGACCTTTTTAGTTGATATTAGACTTCAAATTTATGGGTAATACACTTTTTCCCCAAAACTTGGTTGAACTTGGTTTTTGGAGGGGGTGTTAGCCTTGGATTTTCGGACAAATTGATCCTGACTCGACGAGCCCCATTTAAATGAGTATTAGCCTTATATTTCTAACCTTTCTCATACCCAAGACCTTTTAGTTGGTATTAGACTTCAAATTAATGGGTAATACACTTTTCCCCCAAACCTGATTGAACTTTGTTTTTGGAGGGGGTGTTAGCCTTGGATTTTCGGACAAATTGATCCTTACTCGACGAGCCCCATTTAAATGAGTATTAGCGTTATATTTTTAACCTTGTTCATATCCAAGCCCTTTTTAGTTGGTATTAGACTTCAAATTTATGGGTAATACTATTTTCCCCCAAACATGGTTGAACTTGGTTTTTGGAAGGAGTGTTAGCCTTGGATTTTCGGACAAATTGATCCTGACTCGACAAGCACCATTTAAATGAGTATTAGCCTTATATTTCTAATGTTGTTCATATCCAATCCCTTTTTAGTTGATATTAGACTTCAAATTTATAGGAAATACACTGTTTCCCCAAAACATGGTTGAACTTGGATTTTGGAGGGAGTGTTAGCCTTGGATTTTCGGACAAATTGATCCTGACTAGACGAGCCCCATTTAAATGAGTATTAGCCTTATATTTCTAACCTTTTTCATATCCAAGACCGTTTAGTTGGTATTAGACTTCAAATTTATGGGAAATAAAATTTTCTCCCAAACATGGTTGAACTTGGTTTTTGGAGGGGGTGTTAGCCTTTGATTTTCGGACAAATTGATCCTTACTCGACAAGCCCCATTTAAATGAGTATTATCCTTATATTTCTAACCTTTTTCATATCCAAGTCCTTTTTAGTTGATATTAGACATCAAATTTATAGGTAATACACTTTTTCCCCAAAACATGGTTGAACTTGGTTTTTTGGAGGGACTGTTAGCCTTGGATTTTCTGGACAAATTGATCCCGACTCGATGAGCCCCCATTTAAATGAGTATTAGCCTTATATTTCTAACCTTTTTCATATCCAAGACCTTTTAGTTGGTATTAGACTTCAAATTTATGGGTAATACAGTTTTCTCCCAAACATGCTTGAACTTGGTTTTTGGAGGGGGTGTTAGCCTTGGATATTCGGACAAATTGATCCTGACTCGACGAGCCCCATTTAAATGAGTATTAGCCTTATATTTCTAACCTTTTTCATATCCAAGACCTTTTAGTTGGTATTAGACTTCAAATTTATGGGTAATACACTTTTCCCCCAAACATGGTTGAACTTGGTTTTTGGAGGGGGTGTTAGCCTTCGATATTTGGACAAATTGATCTTGACTCGACGAGCCCCATTTAAATGAGTATTAGACTTATATTTCTAACTTTTTTCATATCCAAGACCGTTTAGTTGGTATTAGACTTCAAATTTATGACAAATAAAATTTTCCCCCAAACATGGTTGAACTTGGTTTTTGGAGGGGGTGTTAGCCTTGGATTTTCGGACAAATTGATCCTGACTCGACGAGCCCCATTTAAATGACTATTAGGCTTAGATTTCTAACATTATTCATACCCAAGCCCTTTTTAGTTGGTATTAGACTTCAAATATATAGGTAATACACTTTTTCCCCAAAACATGGTTGAACTTGGTTTTTGGAGGGACTGTTAGCCTTGGATTTTCGGACAAATTGATCCTGACTCGATGAGCCCCATTTAAATGAGTATTAGCCTTATATTTCTAACCTTTTTCATATCCAAGACCTTTTAGTTGGTATTAGACTTCAAATTTATGGGTAATACACTTTTCTCCCAAACATGCTTGAACTTGGTTTTTGGAGGGGGTGTTAGCCTTGGATATTCGGACAAATTGATCCTGACTCAACGAGCCCCATTTAAATGAGTATTAGCCTTATATTTCTAAACTTTTTCATATCCAAGACCTTTTATTTGGTATTAGACTTCAAATTTATGGGTAATACAGTTTTCTCCCAAACATGCTTGAACTTGGTTTTTGGAGGGGGTGTTAGCCTTGGATATTCGGACAAATTGATCCTGACTCGACGAGCCCCATTTAAATGAGTATTAGCCTTATATTTCTAAACTTTTTCATATCCAAGACCTTTTATTTGGTATTAGACTTCAAATTTATGGGTAATACACTTTTCCCCCAAACATGGTTGAACTTGGTTTTTGGAGGGGGTGTTAGCCTTGGATATTCGGACAAATTGATCTTGACTCGACCAGCCCCATTTAAATGAGTATTAGCCTTATATTTCTAACCTTTTTCATATCCAAGACCGTTTAGTTGGTATTAGACTTCAAATTTATGACAAATAAAATTTTCCCCCAAACATGGTTGAACTTGGTTTTTGGAGGGGGTGTTAGCCTTGGATTTTTTGGACAAATTGATCCCGACTCGACAAGCCCCCATTTAAATGAGTATTAGCCTTATATTTCTAACCTTGCTCATATCCAAGACCTTTTTAGTTGCTATTAGACTTCAAATTTATGGGTAATACACTTTTTCCCCCAAAACTTGGTTGAACTTGGTTTTTGGAGGGGTGTTAGCCTTGGATTTTTGGACAAATTGATCCCGACTCGACGAGCCCCATTTAAATGAGTATTAGCCTTATATTTCTAATCTTGCTCATATCCAAGACCTTTTTAGTTGATATTAGACTTCAAATTTATGGGTAATACACTTTTTCCCCAAAACTTGGTTGAACTTGGTTTTTGGAGGGGGTGTTAGCCTTGGATTTTCGGACAAATTGATCCTCGACTCGACGAGCCCCTATTTTAAATGAGTATTAGCCTTATATTTCTAACCTTGTTCATATCCAATCCCTTTTAGTTGGTATTAGACTTCAAATTTATGGGTAATAGACTTTTCCCCCCAAAATGATAGAACTTGGTTTTTGGAGGGGGTGTTAGCCTTGGATTTTCGGATAAATTGGTCCTCACTCGAAGAGCCCTATTTTAAATGAGTATTAGCCTTATATTTCTAACCTTGTTCATATCCAATCTCTTTTAGTTGTTATTAGACTTCAAATTTATGGGTAATAGACTTTTCCTCCAAAAATGATTGAACTTGGTTTTTGGAGGGGGTGTTAGACTTGGATTTTCAAACAAATTGGTCCTGACTCTACGAGCCCCATTTTAAATGAGTATTAGCCTTAGATTTCTAACCTTGTTCATATCCAATCCCTTTTAGTTGGTATTAGACTTCAAATTTATGAGTAATAGACTTTTCCCCCCAAAAATGATTGAACTTGGTTTTTGGAGGGGGTGTTAGCCTTGGATTTTCGGACAAATTGATCCTGACTCGACGAGCCCCATTTAAATGAGTATTAGCCTTATATTTCTAACCTTTCTCATATCCAAGACCTTTTAGTTGGTATTAGACTTCAAATTAATGGGTAATACACTTTTCCCCCCAAACTCGATTGAACTTTGTTTTTGGAGGGGGTGTTAGCCTTGGATTTTCGGACAAATTGATCCTTACTCGACGAGCCCCATTTAAATGAGTATTAGCGTTATATTTTTAACCTTGTTCATATCCAAGCCCTTTTTAGTTGGTATTAGACTTCAAATTTATGGGTAATACTATTTTCCCCCAAACATGGTTGAACTTGGTTTTTGGAGGGAGTGTCAGCCTTGGATTTTCGGACAAATTGATCCTGACTCGACAAGCACCATTTAAATGAGTATTAGCCTTATATTTCTAATGTTGTTCATATCCAAGCCCTTTTTAGTTGATATTAGACTTCAAATTTATAGGAAATACACTTTTTCCCCCAAAACATGGTTGAACTTGGATTTTGGAGGGAGTGTTAGCCTTGGATTTTCTGACAAATTGATCCCGACTAGACGAGCCCCATTTAAATGAGTATTAGCCTTATATTTCTAACCTTTTTCATATCCAAGACCGTTTAGTTGGTATTAGACTTCAAATTTATGGGAAATAAAATTTTCTCCCAAACATGGTTGAACTTGGTTTTTTGGAGGGGGTGTTAGCCTTGGATTTTCGGACAAATTGATCCTTACTCAACAAGCCCCATTTAAATGAGTATTATCCTTATATTTCTAACCTTTTTCATATCCAAGTCCTTTTTAGTTGATATTAGACATCAAATTTATAGGTAATACACTTTTTCCCCCAAAACATGGTTGAACTTGGTTTTTGGAGGGGACTGTTAGCCTTGGATTTTCTGGGACAAATTGATCCTGACACGAGGAGCCCCATTTAAATGAGTATTAGCCTTATATTTCTAACCTTTTTCATATCCAAGACCTTTTAGTTGGTATTAGACTTCAAATTTATGGATAATACAGCTTTTCTCCCAAACATGCTTGAACTTGGTTTTTTGGAGGGGGTGTTAGCCTTGGATATTCGGACAAATTGATCTTGACTCGACGAGCCCCATTTAAATGAGTATTAGCCTTATATTTCTAACCTTTTTCATATCCAAGACCGTTTAGTTGGTATTAGACTTCAAATTTATGACAAATAAAATTTTCCCCCAAACATGGTTGAACTTGGTTTTTGGAGGGGGTGTTAGCCTTGGATTTTCGGACAAATTGATCCTAACTCGATGAGCCCCATTTAAAGGACTATTAGGCTTAGATTTCTAACATTATTCATACCCAAGCCCTTTTTAGTTGGTATTAGACTTCAAATATATAGGTAATACACTTTTTCCCCAAAACATGGTTGAACTTGGTTTTTGGAGGGACTGTTAGCCTTGGATTTTCGAACAAATTGATCCTGACTCGAGGAGCCCCATTTAAATGAGTATTAGCCTTATATTTCTAACCTTTTTCATATCCAAGACCTTTTAGTTGGTATTAGACTTCAAATTTATGGGTAATACACTTTTCTCCCAAACATGCTTGAACTTGGTTTTTGGAGGGGGTGTAAGCCTTGGATATTCGGACAAATTGATCCTGACTCGACGAGCCCCATTTAAATGAGTATTAGCCTTATATTTCTAACCTTTTTCATATCCAAGACCTTTTAGTTGGTATTAGACTTCAAATTTATGGGTAATACACTTTTCCCCCAAACATGGTTGAACTTGGTTTTTGGAGGGGGTGTTAGCCTTGGATATTCGGACAAATTGATCTTGACTCGACAAGCCCCATTTAAATGAGTATTAGCCTTATATTTCTATCCTTTTTCATATCCAAGACCGTTTAGTTGGTATTAGACTTCAAATTTATGACAAATAAATTTTTCCCCCAAACATGGTTGAACTTGGTTTTTGGAGGGGGTGTTAGCTTTGGATTTTCGGACAAATTGATCCTGACTCGACGAGCCCCATTTAAATGACTATTAGGCTTAGATTTCTAACATTATTCATACCCAAGCCCTTTTTAGTTGGTATTAGACTTCAAATATATGGGAAATAAAATTTTCCCCCAAACATGATTAAACTTGGTTTTTGGAGGGGGTGTTAGCCTTGGATTTTCGGACAAATTGATCCTGACTCGACGAGCCCCATTTAAATGAGTATAAGCGTTATATTTCTAACCTTGTTCATATCCAAGCCCTTTTTAGTTGGTATTAGACTTCAATTGTATGGGTAATAGACTTTTCCCCCACGCATGATTGAACTTGGTTTTTGGAGGGGTGTTAGCCTTGGATTTTCTGGACAAATTGATCCTGACTCGACGAGCCCCATTTAAATGAGTATTACCTTAGATTTCTAACCTTGCTCATATCCAATCCCTTTTTAGTTGTTATTAGGCTTCAATTTTATGGGTAATAGACTTTTCCCCCAAACATGATTGAACTTTGTTTTTGGAGGGGGTGTTAGCCTTGGATTTTCGGATCAATTGATCCTGACTCGACGAGCCCCATTTAAATGAGTATTAGCCTTATATTTCTAACCTTTTTCATATCCAAGGCCTTTTAGTTGGTATTAGACTTCAAATTTATGGGTAATACACTTTTCCCCCAAACATGGTTGAACTTGGTTATTGGAGGGGGTGTTAGCCTTGGATTGTCGGACAAATTGATCCTGACTCGACGAGCCCCATTTAAGTGAGTATTAGCGTTATATTTCTAACCTTGTTCATATCCAAGCCCTTTTTAGTTGGTATTAGACTTCAAATTTATGGGTTATACTATTTTCCCCCAAACATGGTTGAACTTGGTTTTTGGAGGGGGTGTTAACCTTTGATTTTCGGACATATTGATCCTTACTCGACAAGCCCCATTTAAATGAGTATTAGCCTTATATTTCTAACCTTTTTCATATCCAAGCCTTTTTTAGTTGATATTAGACATCAAATTTATAGGTAATACACTTTTTCCCCAAAACATGGTTGAACTTGGTTTTTGAAGGGACTGTTAGCCTTGGATTTTCGGACAAATTGATCCTGACTCGATGAGCCCCATTTAAATGAGTATTAGCCTTATATTTCTAACCTTTTTCATATACAAGACCTTTTAGATGGTATTAGACTTCAAATTTATGGGTAATACACTTTTCTCCCAAACAAGCTTGAACTTGGTTTTTGGAGGGGGTGTTAGCCTTGGATATTCGGACAAATTGATCCTGACTCGAAGAGCCCCATTTAAATGAGTATTAGCCTTATATTTCTAACCTTTTTCATATCCAAGACCTTTTAGTTGGTATTAGACTTCAAATTTATGGGTAATACACTTTTCCCCCAAACATGGTTGAACTTGGTTTTTGGAGGGGGTGTTAGCCTTGGATTTTCGGACAAATTGATCCTGACTCGACGAGCCCCATTTAAATGACTATTAGGCTTAGATTTCTAACATTATTCATACCCAAGCCCTTTTTAGTTGGTATTAGACTTCAAATTTATAGGTAATAGACTTTTTCCCAAGCATCATTGAACTTGGTTTTTGGAGGGGGTGTTAGCCTTGGATTTTCGGACAAATTGATCCTAACTCGAGGAGCCCCATTTAAATAAGTATTAGCCTTATATTTATAACCTTGTTCATAACAAAGCCCTTTTTAGTTGGTATTAGACTTCAAATTTATGGGTAATACACTTTTCCCCCAAACATGGTTGAACTTTGTTTTTGGAGGGGGTGTTAGCCTAGGATATTCGGACAAATTGATCCTGACTCGACGAGCCTCATTTAAATGAGTATTAGCCTTATATTTCTAACCTTTTTCATATCCAAGAACGTTTAGTTGGTATTAGACTTCAAATTTGTGGGAAATAAATTTTTCTCCCAAACATGGTTGAACTTGGTTTTTGGAGGGGGTGTTAGCCTTGGATTTTCGGACAAATTGATCCTGACTCGACGAGCCCCATTTAAATTACTATTAGGCTTAGATTTCTAACATTATTCATACCAAGCCCTTTTTAGTTGGTATTAGACTTCAAATTTATGGGAAATAAAATTTTCCCCCAAACATGATTAAACTTTGTTTTTGGAGGGGGTGTTAGCCTTGGATTTTCGGACAAATTGATCCTGACTCGACGAGCCCCATTTAAATGAGTATTAGCGTTATATTTCTAACCTTGTTCATATCCAAGCCCTTTTTAGTTGGTATTAGACTCCAAATTTATGGGTAATACTATTTTCCCCCAAACATGGTTGAACTTGGTTTTTGGAGGGGGTGTTAGCCTTGGATTTTCGGACATATTGATCCTTACTCGACAAGCCCCATTTAAATGAGTATCAGCCTTATATTTCTAACCTTTTTCATATCCAAGCCCTTTTTAGTTGATATTAGACATCAAATTTATAGGTAATACACTTTTTCCCCAAAACATGGTTGAACTTGGTTTTTGGAGGGACTATTAGCCTTGGATTTTCGGACAAATTGATCCTGACTCGACGAGCCCCATTTAAATGAGTATTAGCCTTATATTTCTAACCTTTTTCATATCCAAGACCTTTTAGTTGGTATTAGAGTTCAAATTTATAGGTAATACACTTTTCTCCCAAACATGCTTGAACTTGGTTTTTGGAGGGGGTGTTAGCCTTGGATTTTCAGACAAATTGATCCTAACTCGAGGAGCCCCATTTAAATAAGTATTAGCCTTATATTTATAACCTTGTTCATAACAAAGCCCTTTTTAGTTGGTATTAGACTTCAAATTTATGGGTAACACACTTTTCCCCCAAACATGATTGAACTTTGTTTTTGGAGGGGGTGTTAGGCTTCGAGTTTTGGACAAATTGATCCTAACTCGACGAGCCCCATTTAAGTGAGTATTAGCCTTATATTTCTAACCTTGCTCATATCCAAGACCTTTTAATTCGTATTAGACTTCAAATTTATGGGTAATACACTTTTCACCCAAACATGGTTGAACTTGGTTATTGGAGGGGGTGTTAGCCTTGGAATGTCGGACAAATTGATCCTGACTCGACGAGCCCCATTTAAATGAGTATTAGCGTTATATTTCAAACCTTGTTCATATCCAAGCCCTTTTTAGTTGGTATTAGACTCCAAATTTATGGGTAATACTATTTTCCCCCAAACATGGTTGAACTTGGTTTTTGGAGGGGGTGTTAGCCTTGGATTTTCGGACATATTGATCCTTACTCGACAAGCCCCATTTAAATGAGTATCAGCCTTATATTTCTAACCTTTTTCATATCCAAGCCCTTTTTAGTTGATATTAGACATCAAATTTATAGGTAATACACTTTTTCCCCAAAACATGGTTGAACTTGGTTTTTGGAGGGACTGTTAGCCTTGGATTTTCGGACAAATTGATCCTGACTCGACGAGCCCCATTTAAATGAGTATTAGCCTTATATTTCTAACCATTTTCATATCCAAGACCTTTTAGTTGGTATTAGAGTTCAAATTTATAGGTAATACACTTTTCTCCCAAACATGCTTGAACTTGGGTTTTGGAGGGGGTGTTAGCCTTGGATATTCGGACAAATTGATCCTGAATCGACGAGCCCCATTTAAATGAGTATTAGCCTTATATTTCTAACCTTTTTCATATCCAAGACCGTTTAGTTGGTATTAGACTTCAAATTTGTGGAAAATAAATTTTTCTCCCAAACATGGTTGAACTTGGTTTTTGGAGGGGGTGTTAGCCTTGGATTTTCGGACAAATTAATCATGACTCGACGAGCCCCATTTAAATGACTATTAGGCTTAGATTTCTAACATTATTCATACCAAGCCCTTTTTAGTTGGTATTAGACTTCAAATTTATGGGAAATAAAATTTTCCCCCAAACATGATTAAACTTTGTTTTTGGAGGGGGTGTTAGCCTTGGATTTTCGGACAAATTGATCCTGACTCGACGAGCCCCATTTAAATGAGTATAAGCGTTATATTTCTAACCTTGTTCATATCCAAGCCCTTTTTAGTTGGTATTAGACTTTAATTTTATGGGTAATAGACTTTTCCCCCACGCATGATTGAATTTGGTTTTGGAGGGGTGTTAGCCTTGGATTTTCGGACAAATTGATCCTGACTCGACGAGCCCCATTTAAATGAGTATTACCTTAGATTTATAACCTTGTTCATATCCAATCCATTTTTAGTTGTTATTAGGCTTCAATTTTATGGGTAATAGACTTTTCCCCCAAACATGATTGAACTTTGTTTTTTGAGGGGGTGTTAGCCTTGGATTTTCGGATAAATTGATCCTGACTCGACGAGCCCCATTTAAATGAGTATTAGCCTTATATTTCTAACCTTTTTCATATCCAAGGCCTTTTAGTTGGTATTAGACTTCAAATTTACGGGTAATAGACTTTTTCCCAAGCATGATTGAACTTGGTTTTTGGAGGGGGTGTTAGCCTTGGATTTTCAGACAAATTGATCCTCACTCAAGGAGCCCCATTTAAATAAGTATTAGCCTTATATTTATAACCTTGTTCATAACAAAGCCCTTTTTAGTTGGTATTAGACTTCAAATTTATGGGTAACACACTTTTCCCCCAAACATGATTGAACTTTTTTTTTGGAGGGGGTGTTAGGCTTCGAGTTTTGGACAAATTGATCATAACTCGACGAGCCCCATTTAAGTGAGTATTAGCCTTATATTTCTAACCTTGCTCATATCCAAGACCTTTTAATTCGTATTAGACTTCAAATTTATGGATAGTACACTTTTCACCCAAACATGGTTGAACTTGGTTATTGGAGGGGGTGTTAGCCTTGGATTGTCGGACAAATTGATCCTGACTCGACGAGCCCCATTTAAATGAGTATTAGCGTTATATTTCTAACCTTGTTCATATCCAAGCCCTTTTTAGTTGGTATTAGACTCTAAATTTATGGGTAATACTATTTTCCCCCAAACATGGTTGAACTTGGTTTTTGGAGGGGGTGTTAGCCTTGGATTTTCGGACATATTGATCCTTACTCGACAAGCCCCATTTAAATGAGTATCAGCCTTATATTTCTAACCTTTTTCATATCCAAGCCCTTTTTAGTTGATATTAGACATCAAATTTATAGGTAATACACTTTTTCCCCAAAACATGGTTGAACTTGGTTTTTGGAGGGACTGTTAGCCTTGGATTTTCGGACAAATTGATCCTGACTTGACGAGCCCCATTTAAATGAGTATTAGCCTTATATTTCTAACCTTTTTCATATCCAAGACCTTTTAGTTGGTATTAGAGTTCAAATTTATAGGTAATACACTTTTCTCCCAAACATGCTTGAACTTGGTTTTTGGAGGGGGTGTTAGCCTTGGATATTCGGACAAATTGATCCTGACTCGACGAGCCCCATTTAAATGAGTATTAGCCTTATATTTCTAACCTTTTTCATATCCAAGACCTTTTAGTTGGTATTAGACTTAAAATTTATGGGTAATACACTTTTCTCCCAAACATGCTTGAACTTGGTTTTTGGAGGGGGTGTTAGCCTTGGATATTCGAACAAATTGATCCTGACTCGACAAGCCCCATTTAAATGAGTATTAGCCTTATATTTCTAACCTTTTTCATATCCAAGACCTTTTAGTTGGTATTAGACTTCAAATTTATGGGTAATAAAATTTTCCCCCAAACTTGGATGAACTTGGTTTTTGGAGGGACTGTTAGCCTTGGATTTTCGGACAAATTGATCCTGACTCGACGAGCCCCATTTAAATGAGTATTAGCCTTATATTTCTAACCTTTTTCATATCCAAGACCTTTTAGTTGGTATTAGACTTCAAATTTATAGGTAATACACTTTTCTCCCAAACATGCTTGAACTTGGTTTTTGGAGGGGGTGTTAGCCTTGGATATTCGGACAAATTGATCCTGACTCGACGAGCCCCATTTAAATGAGTATTAGCGTTATATTTCTAACCTTGTTCATATCCAAGCCCTTTTTAGTTGGTATTAGACTTCAAATTTATGGGTAATACTATTTTCCCCCAAACATGGTTCAACTTGGTTTTTGGAGGGGGTGTTAGCCTTGGATTTTCGGACATAATGATCCTTACTCGACAAGACCCATTTAAATGAGTATTAGCCTTATATTTCTAACCTTTTTCATATCCAAGCCCTTTTTAGTTGATATTAGACATCAAATTTATAGGTAATACACTTTTCCCCAAAACATGGTTGAACTTGGTTTTTGGAGGGACTGTTAGCCTTGGATTTTCGAACAAATTGATCCTGACTCGATGAGCCCCATTTAAATGAGTATTAGCCTTATATTTCTAACCTTTTTCATATCCAAGACCTTTTAGTTGGTATTAGACTTCAAATTTATGGGTAATACACTTTTCTCCCAAACATGCTTGAACTTGTTTTTTGGAGGGGGTGTTAGCCTTGGATATTCGGACAAATTGATCCTGACTCGACGAGCCCCATTTAAATGAGTATTAGCCTTATATTTCTAACCTTTTTCATATCCCAGAACTTTTAGTTGGTATTAGACTTCAAATTTATGGGTAATACACTTTTCCCCCAAACATTGTTGAACTTGGTTTTTGGAGGGGGTGTTAGCCTTGGATATTCGGACAAATTGATCCTGACTCGACGAGCCCCATTTAAATGAGTATTAGCCTTATATTTCTAACCTTTTTCATATCCAAGACCGTTTAGTTGGTATTAGACTTCAAATTTATGGGAAATAAAATTTTCCCTAAACACGGTTGAACTTGGTTTTCGGAGGGGGTGTTAGCCTTGGATTTTCGGACAAATTGATCCTGACTCGACGAGCCCCATTTAAATGACTATTAGGCTTAGATTTCTAACATTATTCATACCCAAGCCCTTTTTAGTTGGTATTAGACTTCAAATTTATGGGAAATAAAATTTTCCCCCAAACATGATTAAACTTTGTTTTTGGAGGGGGTGTTAGCCTTGGATTTTCGGACAAATTGGTCCTGACTTGACGAGCCCCATTTTAAATGAGTATTAGCCTTAGATTTGTAACCTTGTTCATATCCAATCCCTTTTTGTTGGTGTTAGACTTCAAATTTCTGGGTAATAGACTTTTCCTTCCAAAATGATAGAACTTGGTTTTTGGAGGGGGTGTTAGCCTTGGATTTTCGGACAAATTGGTCCTGACTTCACGAGCCCCATTTTAAATGAGTATTAGCCTTATATTTCTAACCTTGTTCATATACAACCCCTTTTTAATTGGTATTAGACTTCAATTTTATTGGTAATAGACTTTTTCCCAAGCATGATTGAACTTGGTTTTTGGAGGGGGTGTTAGACTTCGATTTTTAGACAAATTGATCCTGACTCGACGAGTTGCATTTAAATGAGTATTAGCCTTAGATTTGTAACCTTGTTCATATCCAATCCCTTTTTAGTTGGTATTAGACTACAATTTTATGGGTAATATACTTTCCCCCCAACCATGATTGAACTTGGTTTTTGGAGGGGGTGTCAGCCTTGGATTTTCGGACAAATTGAACCCGACTCGACGAGCCCTATTAAATGAGTATTAGCCTTAGATTTCTAACATTGTTCATATCCAAGCCCTTTTTTGTTGGTATTAGACTTCAATTTTATGGGTAATAGATTTTTTCCCGAAGCATGATTGAACTTGGCTTTTGGAGGGGGTGTTAGCCTTGGATTTTCGGACAAATTGATCCTGACTCGACAAGCCCCATTTAAATGGGTATAACCCTTAGATTTCTAACCTAGTTCATATCCAAGCCCTTTTTAGTTGGTATTAGACTTCAAATTTATGGGTAATACGCTTTTCCCCCAAACATGATTGAACTTTGTTTTTGGAGGGGTGTTAGCCTTGGATTTTCAGACAAATTGATCCTGACTCGACGAGCCGCATTTAAATGAGTATTAGCCTTAGATTTGTAACCTTGTTCATATCCAATCCCTTTTTAGTTCGTATTAGACCTCAATTTTATGGGTAATATACTTTCCCCCCAACCATGATTGAACTTGGTTTTTGGAGGGGGTGTTAGCCTTGGATTTTTGGACAAATTGAACCTGACTCGACGAGCCCCATTAAATGAGAATTAGCCTTAGATTTCTAACCTTGTTCATATCCAAGCCCTTTCTAGTTGGTATTAGACTTCAATTTTATGGGTAACAGACTTTTTCCCCAAGCATGATTGAACTTTGTTTTTGGAGGGGGTGTTAGCCTTGGATTTTCGGACAAATTGATCTTGACTCGACAAGCCCCATTTAAATGGGTATAACCCTTAGATTTCTAACCTAGGCCTTGTTTGTTTCAAGGAAAGTGAATTCCCGGAATTCACTTTCCTTGCTTTCCAGTGTTTGTTTGCTGGAAACAACTTTCCTGGAAAGTAGTTTCCAGCAAACAAACACAGGAAATTGTATTACGGTTGTTTACCAAACACCGGAAACAACTTTCCAGGAAAGTTGTTTCCAGCCAAGGAAAACCTAAGGCTTAAAATCCGGAAAGTGTATTACGGTTTTAAGGACCGTAATACACTTTCCGCGAGCTAGCTAGTTATTGTTTTTTTTTAAAAAAAATAGAAACATGTTAAAGTATTATTTTTTATAAAAACAAAATAATAATTCTGATATTAACAATTAAAAAACACAAAAACTAATAATTTAAATCTTAAAAATTCTATTTTTTTTAATCACCCTAAATTAAAATTTTGCATTGAGATTTTGATTTAAAATTACAAAAACTTATTTTAAGCTTTTAAAATTGGAAAAAATATATATTAATAATAAGTTTTACTTAAAAAATATTTCACAAGCTTATTTCTCTATAATATGATATGACATATATTGTTATATTTTATAAAATAAGCTATGTATGAATATAGGATATAATAAAAAAATTCATCATTATACTTTTTAGATTTCATTTTTTTATTTTAAGTGATTAAATATTTTATATTAAATATTTTATATATATTAGATAATCTTGAAAAAAAAATTAATTTATTAATAAATTATTTTCCAATTCCTTTTCCATAACACAAACAAACACTGGAAAGTGTTTTCCAGTTCATTTTCCATAACACCGCCAAACATCGGAATTCACTTTTCAGGAATTCACTTTCCAGGAAACCACCTTCAGGAATTCACTTTCCAGGAAACCACCTTCCAGGAATTCACTTTCCAGGAAACCACTTTCCAGGAATTCACTTTACAGGAATTACTTTCCAGGAAACCACTTTACAGCAAACAAACGGGGCCCTAGTTCATATACAAGCCCTTTTTAGTTGGTATTGGACTTCAAATTTATGGGTAATAGACTTTTCCCCCAAACATGATTGAACTTGGTTTTTGGAGGGGGTGTTAGCCTTGGATTTTCGGACAAATTGATCCTGACTCGACGAGTCCCATTTAAATAAGTATTAGCCTTACATTTCTAACCTTGTTCATATACAACCCCTTTTTAATTGGTAAATGACCTAGGATTTTTTCCTTAAAAAAATTAATATCAATATTCTTAAATACATTTAATATAATAAAATAATTAATAAATCTTATAAAAAAAATTGCCTTTGAATTTAAATTTGATACTCTTTTGTTTAAGTTTATTTCTTAAAAACAAATTTACAATATTTTCATTTTTAATATTTTAAATCTAATATTACTGGGGCGAAAATTAAACTCAAAAAAAAAAATTACAAATTTACTTAGGTTATCTACAATTAAAAAATATGTGGGTCAATTCCCGTTTCGATTCCTGTTCCTTTTAGACGGCAAATAAGTCATTATAGCACGTAAAAAAATTAAGTTCATTTCTGAAAAAAAATTCAATATTTTTATTTTTAATTTGTCAGATCTAATATTACTGGGGAGAAAATGGAACTCAAAAAAAAATTGCCAAATTTACCTAGGTCATCTAAAATTAAAAATATACGAACCACTTCCCATTTCGATTAAACTATTCATTTTAAACGGGGGGAATTTATATGTTACATATTCTACATAAATATCATCATGGAACACCCAGGCTAGGCATTAGGCCTGTGATACCTGCCCTGTACCTCTCTCTCTCTCTCTCATCTGTATCATAAATATCATCAGGGAACACCCAGGCTAGGCATTAGGCCTGTGATGCCTGCCCTGTACCTCTCTCTCTCTCTCTCTCATCTGTATCATAAATATCATCAGGGAACACCCAAGGCTAGGCATTAGGCCTGTGATGTCTGCCCTATACCTCTCTCTCTCTCTCTCATCTGTATCATAAATATCATCAGGGAACACCCACGCTAGGCATTAGGCCTGTGATGCCTGCCCTGTACATCTCTCTCTCTCTCTCTCCTGGTTTTGAAATACGAAAATCAGCCCCCCAGCTAGGGTCCCTGTCCATTTCCTGTTTTTTTTTGGTTTGTTTGTTTTGTTTGGGTTTTTTTTTGTTTTTTGTCTCTGGGTCTTTTGTCTCCGCTCTGGGTTGGTCTGGTCTTTTGGTCTGTTTGGTTTCTTTTGGCTCTCGGCCTTTTCGGTCTGGTCTGGTCTTATTCTTGTCTGGTCTGGGCTGGGCCTTTTTGCTCATCTGTCTGGTCTGGGCCTTTGTCTCATCTGTCTGTCTCTGGGGCCCTTGGTCTGGTCTGGTCTCTGGTCTGATCTGATCTTGTCTTTCTTGTCTTTCTCTGTCTGGGTCTAAATTCATTCTAGTCTCATTCTATTCATCTGGGCCTCTATTCTATCTCAAATCCCTTTATCTTTCTATCTCATCTGGTCCTCTATTCATTCTGTCTATTCATCTATTCTTTCTGTCTGTCATTCAGTCTGGTCCTATTCATGTCTGTCTCTGGTCTGGGCCTTTCTATTCTGTCTCTAGTCTCATTCCCTGTCTATCCCTCATCTGGTCAGGGTCCCTGGGTCTCATCTCTATTCCTTGGGCCTTTGGTCTCTGGCCTTTCTGTCTCATTCATCTAGTGCCTCTTGGTCTGATCTCATTCTCTATTCATTCTATCTCATCTGGGTCTAGATTCATTCTATCTATTCTGTCTGTCTATTCTATTCTATTCTGATCTCATCTGGTCTGGGTCTGTTTCCATCTCTTGGTCTGGTCTAGTCTGTCTTGTCTGTCTGGTCTATCTTGTCTTTCTTTGGTTTTTTTTTTGGTTTGTTTTGTTTAGTTTGGTTTGTTTGGTTTGGTTTGTTTGGTTTGTTTGTTTTTTTTTGGTTTGTTTGTTTTGGTTTGGGTTTTTTGGTTTGGGTTTGGTTTCGTTTGGGTTTTTGGTTTTTGGTTTGGTTTGGTTTTTTTTTCTTTTTTTTTTTTTTTTTGTTTTTTTTTTGTTTGGTTTGGTTTGGTTTGTTTGTTTGGTTTGATTTGTTTGGTTTCACCACCAAGTAAACAGGGGAGGGATTTATACATTAACATGAGCATTAAAGATACTCAATGATAATTTATTTGAACAAAAAAAAAAACTATTGTTGCTTTTTAAAACAGAGGGATGCCACATAGCTTGTCACAAAAAGAACTTACCCTTTGGAAGAATGCTATTAACCTAAAATGAAAATAAAAATAAAAACTAAAATCTGCACAGATTCCTAAAGACCAACAGCAAAAGGAAGAAGAAAGGAAAGAACTAATAGCATTTGACATGGTAAGATTTACAATTTGTTCACAGACCGCATCTAGAAGTGGACATTCTTCATCCTTTACTCCTTTTAGGATACTCTCAAGTGCGAGGTTTGCAACATCTTGTTCAGCTGCTTTTCGATGTAAGAAAGTTTTTCGGGAGGTATACTGTGCTCCATCTACAAACACAGTCGATCTAAACCTTGGCATATATACAGGTCCTTCATTGAAAGTTTGATATATAGGGAGCTGTAAAGATGATTTTTGTGTGTACTCTTACAGACGATTCTTGTTTGGAAGGGCTGAAAAATTTCATGCAAATAAAAATTCTAAAACCATTTGTATTATCAAATATCATCAAACTTGAAGCTATTACATACAAAAATTGCAAGCACCAAACAAAATGTGAAATATCAAAGGTGGGTGGCCATCAAAACACATTTAAAATTCATGAATATAGAATAATTAATGTCACTTGCATATGATATTAAGGTGGTTCCCTGAGTAAGACGCACAAGGCCATCAGCTAGCTTGTGCTGGTAAACTCCATAACATTGTTGCAACAAAAATCATATGATTCAAGAATGACAACTAGTAAAATTTATAATCAATAATAGTAGAGTGACCTTTTACTGGACACAGTGAAACAGATTTAACATGAACAATCAATATTTTCTCCTTAATCAAACAATATTTCAATTATGTCTGCATATATACAATCAATCATTTTTCCTTGATCAAGCAATTATTCAACACAGTGAAACAGATTTTACCTCTGAAAATTATTGCAGAATCATTAAATAATTTGTCTTCAACGTCAAGTAGAGAAATTTATTACACTAACAAAATGCGTTCTTCTCTTTTATCACAATGTTTTCAAATAGTGAAACTAGCGCTATATAGGACTAATATTCAATAATAATTACTATAAATAAAAAGAAAACACTGTCCCATTACAAAAACAAAACAAAATATTTTGTCACTCGGTAGCCTGTGAACAGCAAAAAAAAGTGATTCCTCTTACCAAACTCAAAACACTGTCCCTATACCTCTCTCTCTCTCTCTCTCTCTCATCTGTATCATAAATATGATCAGGGAACACCCAGGCTAGGCATTAGGCCTGTGATGCCTGCCCTGTACATCTCTCTCTCTCTCTCTCTCCTGGTTTTGAAATACGAAAATCAGCCCCCCAGCTAGGGTTCCTGTCCATGTCCTGCTCTCTCTCTCGGTCTCTCCTGGTTTTGAAATAAGAAAATTTCCTTTCTTGATTCTCTATACCACTGACTTCCTTCTAAAATAAGGTGATCCACAGGTGACGCGACGGGAAATAATTATTTTTTGATGGTGACGTGCCCAGTAAAAGAGAGATGGGTAGAGATCAGAGAGGTTTGGATTCGACGGGATATGGAACAGAAAAGTTGATGAAGATGATGATCGGCCAATAACAACAAAAAATCAAAGAGGAAAAAAGAAAGTGAAAGAGTTTCCAGAGAGAGAATTGTGAGTGAGAAAACCCAACTCTAATACCTATATTTATATATGTGAGGCAAAATGAAACCCTTTTCTTTCCAAGCACGCACCTCGGCAAAACACCCTTTAAATTCCATTTAAGGAATTCCTTTATGATTCATAATGTATATTTTTTCACTGCTGATCCTACCTTTCAATCATAGTTTGCTACAGCATCATTGTTTGGTTTGGTTTGGGCTTTGGTTTGGTTTGGGCTTTGGGTTTATTTTGTTTTTTTTTGGTTTGTTTGTTTTGTTTGGGCCTTTTTTTTTGTCTTTTTCTGTTTTCTGGGCCTTTTGGTCTGGTCTGATCTGTTTTCTGGTCTCTTGGTCTATTCTGGTCTTTTGGTCCCTCGGCTTTTGGTCTCATCTGGTCTTATTCTTATTCTTGTCTAGTCTGGGCCTTTCTATTCATCTGTCTCATCTAGTCTAGTCTGGGCCTCTATTCCTGATCTCAGGCCTCTATCTCATCTGATTCTCTAGTCTCATTCCTATCTGTCTTTCTATTCATCTATTCATCTGGGTCTCATCTCATTCTCATTCTATTCATCTGGGCCCTCATCTCATCTGGGCCTCTATTCTATTCTATTCTATCTGGGTCCCTTTATCTTCTATCTCATCTATTCTTTGGTCTATCTGTCTGTCTATTCATCTATTCTTTCTGGTCTCATCTGGGATTCATTCTCTATTCTATCTGTCTCTTATCTGGGCCTTTCTATCTCATTCTATCTCATTCCTTGTCTGTCCCTGGTCTGGTCAGGTCTGGGGACTTTATTCTTGTCTCTTGGGCCCTTTGTCTCTGATCTCATCTATTCTGGTCTTTCTTTAGTCTGTCTATTCTAGGCCTCTGGTCTGGGTTTCATCTGGGTCTGGTCTTTGTCTGGTCTGGGTCATCTTGGGTCTGGGTCTGATTTAGTCTGTCTGTCTGTCTGTTTGTTTCTGTCTGTTTCTGGTCTGGTTTGGTTTGGTTTGGTTTGGTTTGGGGGTTTGGTTTTGGTTTGGTTTGGTTTGGTTTTTTTTTGTTTTTTTTTGTTTTTTTTTTGTTTTTTTTTTGGTTTGGTTTGGTTGGTTTGTTTGGTTTGGTTTGTTTGGTTTCACCACCAAGTAAACAGGGGAGGGATTTATACATTGACATGAGCATTAAAGATAGCCAATGATAATTTATTTGAACAAAAAAAAACTATTGTTGCTTTTTAAAACAGAAGGATGCCACATAGCTTGTCACAAAAAGAACTTACCCTTTGGAAGAATGCTATTAACCTAAAATGAAAATAAAAATAAAAACTAAAATCTGCACAGATTCCTAAAGACCAACAGCAAAAGGAAGAAGAAAGGAAAGAACTAATAGCATTTGACATGGTAAGATTTACAATTTGTTCACAGACCGCATCTAGAAGTGGACATTCTTCATCCTTTACTCCTTTTAGGATACTCTCAAGTGCGAGGTTTGCAACATCATGTTCAGCTGCTTTTCGATGTAAGAAAGTTTTTCGGGAGGTATACTGTGCTCCATCTACAAACACAGTCGATCTAAACCTTGGCATATGTACAGATCCTTCATTGAAAGTTTGATATATAAGGAGCTATAAAGATGATTTTTGTGTGTACTCTTACAGACGATTCTTGTTTGGAAGGGCTGAAAAATTTCATGCAAATAAAAATTCTAAAACCATTTGTATTATCAAATATCATCAAACTTGAAGCTATTACATACAAAAATTGCAAGCACCAAACAAAATGTGAAATATCAAAGGTGGGTGGCCATCAAAACACATTTAAAATTCATGAATATAGAATAATTAATGTCACTTGCATATGATATTAAGGTTGTTCCCTGAGTAAGACGCACAAGGCCATCAGCTAGCTTGTGCTGGTAAACTCCATAACATTGTTGCAACAAAAATCATATGATTCAAGAATGACAACTAGTAAAATTTATAATCAATAATAGTAGAGTGACCTTTTACTGGACACAGTGAAACAGATTTAACATGAACAATCAATATTTTCTCCTTAATCAAACAATATTTCAATTATGTCTGCATATATACAATCAATCATTTTTCCTTGATCAAGCAATTATTCAACACAGTGAAACAGATTTTACCTCTGAAAATTATTGCAGAATCATTAAATAATTTGTCTTCAACGTCAAGTAGAGAAATTTATTACACTAACAAAATGCGTTCTTCTCTTTTATCACAATGTTTTCAAATAGTGAAACTAGCGCTATATAGGACTAATATTCAATAATAATTACTATAAATAAAAAGAAAATACTGTCACATTACAAAAACAAAACAAAACATTTTGTCACTCGGTAGCCTGTGAACAACAAAAAAAAGTGATTCCTCTTACCAAACTCAAAACACTGCCCTATACCTCTCTCTCATCTCTCTCTCTCTCTCTCTCATCTGTATCATAAATATCATCAGGGAACACCCAGGCTAGGCATTAGGCCTGTGATGCCTGCCCTGTACATCTCTCTCTCTCTCTCTCTCTCTGGTTTTGAAATACAAAAATCAGCCCCCCAGCTAGGGTTCCTGTCCATGTCCTGCTCTCTCTCTCGGTCTCTCCTGGTTTTGAAATAAGAAAATTTCCTTTCTTGATTCTCTATACCACTGACTTCCTTCTAAAATAAGGTGATCCACAGGTGACGCGACGGGAAATAATTATTTTTTGATGGTGACGTGCCCAGTAAAAGAGAGATGGGTAGAGATCAGAGAGGTTTGGATTCGACGGGATATGGAATAGAAAAGTTGATGAAGATGATGATCGGCCAATAACAACAAAAAATCAAAGAGGAAAAAAGAAAGTGAAAGAGTTTCCAGGGAGAGAATTGTGAGTGAGAAAACCCAACTCTAATACCTATATTTATATATGTGAGGCAAAATGAAACCCTTTTCTTTCCAAGCACGCACCTCGGCAAAACACCCTTTAAATTCCATTTAAGGAATTCCTTTATGATTCATAATGTATATTTTTTCACTGCTGATCCTACCTTTCAATCATAGTTTAAGTTAAGCAGTTCATTGTTTGGTTTGGTTTGGGTTTGGTTTGGTTTGGGTTTGGGTTTATTTTGTTTTTTTTTGGTTTGTTTGTTTTGTTTGGGTTTTTTTTGTTTTTTTTGTTTTGGGTTTTTGGTTTGGTTTGGTTTGTTTTGGTTTTTGGTTTGTTTGGTTTTTTGGTTTCGGTTTTTTGGTTTGGTTTGGTTTTGTTTTGTTTTGTTTAGTTTGGGTTTTTGTTTATCTGTTTGGTTTCTGGTTTGGGTTTGGGTTTTCTGTTTTCTTGGTTTAGGTCTTTTGGTTTGGTTTGGTCTTTTGGTTTGATCTTTGGTCTTTCTTTTTTTGTTTGGTTTGTTTGGTTTGGGTTTGGTTTGGTCTTTGGTCTTAGTTTGGTTTGGGTTTTTTTTTGGTTTGGTTTGTTTTTTGGTTTGTTTGTTTGTTTGGTTTGGTTTTTTTGGTTTGGTTTGGGTTTGGTTTTTGTTTGTTTGTTTTTGGTTTGGGTTTTTTTTGTTTGGTTTGGTTTGATTTCTTGTTTGTCTTTTGGTTTGGTTAGGTTTGGGTTTGGTTTTGTTTTTGGGTTTTTTGTTTTTGGTTTGGTTTGTTTGGGTTTTTTTTTGTTTGTTTGGTTTGTGTTTTTGGTTTGGGTTTGGTTTGGGTTTGGTTTGGTTTGTTTGTTTGTTTGTTTTGTTTGTTTTGGTTTGGTTTGGTTTGGTGTGGGTTTTTGGTTTTTGGTTTGGTTTGGTTTTTTTTTTGTTTTTTTGTTTTTTTTTGGTTTTTTTTTGGTTTGGTTTGGTTTGTTTGTTTGGTTTGGTTTGTTTGGTTTCACCACCAAGTAAACAGGGGAGGGATTTATACATTGACATTAGCATTAAAGATAGCCAATTATAATTTATTTGAACAAAAAAAAACTATTGTTGCTTTTTAAAACAGAAGGATGCCACATAGCTTGTCACAAAAAGAACTTACCCTTTGGAAGAATGCTATTAACCTAAAATGAAAATAAAAATAAAAACTAAAATCTGCACAGATTCCTAAAGACCAACAGCAAAAGGAAGAAGAAAGGAAAGAACTAATAGCATTTGACATGGTAAGATTTACAATTTGTTCACAGACCGCATCTAGAAGTGGACATTCTTCATCCTTTACTCCTTTTAGGATACTCTCAAGTGCGAGGTTTGCAACATCATGTTCAGCTGCTTTTCGATGTAAGAAAGTTTTTCGGGAGGTATACTGTGCTCCATCTACATACATAGTCGATCTAAACCTTGGCATATGTGCAGGTCCTTCATTGAAAGTTTGATATACAGGGAGCTGTAACGATGATTTTTGTGTGTACTCTTACAGACGATTCTTGTTTGGAAGGGCTGAAAAATTTCATGCAAATAAAAATTCTAAAACCATCTGTATTATCAAATATCATAATACAAAAATTAATGTCAAAATTGCAAGCACCAAACGAAATGTGAAATATCAAAGGTGGGTGGCCATCAAAACACATTTAAAATTCATGAATATAGAATAATTAATGTCACTTGCATATGATATTAAGGTGGTTCCCTGAGTAAGACGCACAAGGCCATCAGCTAGCTTGTGCTGGTAAACTCCATAACATTGTTGCAACAAAAATCATATGATTCATGAATGACAACTAGTAAAATTTATAATCAATAATAGTAGAGTGACCTTTTACTGGACACAGTGAAACAGATTTAACATGAACAATCAATATTTTCTCCTTAATCAAACAATATTTCAATTATGTCTGCATATATACAATCAATCATTTTTCCTTGATCAAGCAATTATTCAACACAGTGAAACATATTTTACCTCTGAAAATTATTGCAGAATCATTAAATAATTTGTCTTCAACGTCAAGTAGAGAAATTTATTACACTAACAAAATGCGTTCTTCTCTTTTATCACAATGTTTTCAAATAGTGAAACTAGCACTATATAGGACAAATATTCAATAATAATTACTATAAATAAAAAGAAAACACTATCCCATTACAAAAACAAAACAAAATATTTTGTCACTCGGTAGCCTGTAAACAGCAAAAAAAAGTGATTCCTCTTACCAAACTCAAAACACTGTCCCTATACCTCTCTCTCTCTCTCTCTCTCTCATCTGTATCATAAATATGATCATGGAACACCCAGGCTAGGCATTAGGCCTATGATGGCTGGCC
>CM054983.1:16392776-16418776 GCA_029030765.1 Salix suchowensis
TCATGAATTTTAAATGTGTTTTGATGGCCACCCACCTTTGATATTTCACATTTCGTTTGGTGCTTGCAATTTTGACATTAATTTTTGTATTATGATATTTGATAATACAGATGGTTTTAGAATTTTTATTTGCATGAAATTTTTCAGCCCTTCCAAACAAGAATCGTCTGTAAGAGTACACACAAAAATCATCGTTTACTGACTCCCTATATATCAAACTTTCAATGAAGGACCTGTACATATGCTCAGGTTTAGATCGACTGTGTATGTAGATGGAGCACAGTATACCTCCCGAAAAACTTTCTTACATCGAAAAGCAGCTGAACATGATGTTGCAAACCTCGCACTTGAGAGTATCCTAAAAGGAGTAAAGGATGAAGAATGTCCACTTCTAGATGCGGTCTGTGAACAAATTGTAAATCTTACCATGTCAAATGCTATTAGTTCTTTCCTTTCTTCTTCCTTTTGCTGTTGGTCTTTAGGAATCTGTGCAGATTTTAGTTTTTATTTTTATTTTCATTTTAGGTTAATAGCATTCTTCCAAAGGGTAAGTTCTTTTTGTGACAAGCTATGTGGCATCCTTCTCTTTTAAAAAAGCAACAATAGTTTTTTTTTGTTCAAATAAATTATCATTGGCTATCTTTAATGCTAGTGTCAATGTATAAATCCCTCCTCTGTTTACTTGGTGGTGAAACCAAACAAACCAAACCAGATAAACAAACCAGACCAGACCAGACCAGGACAAAAAGACCAGAAAGAGACAAAGAAAAGACAGAAAAGACCAGATCAGACCAAGACCAGAGGCCACGCAGATCAGACCAGACGAGACAGACAAGAATAGACAGACAAGACAGACCAGAATGAATGAGCCCAAATGGCCCAGACCAACTCAGAATGAGGCCCAGATGCCAGACCCAGACCAGAGGCCTAGAAACCAGACAGAATAGAAAAAAAGGCCCAGATAGATCAGACCAGAGACAAAGGCCCAAGACCAAGGGACAGACTAGGAGATGAGATAGACCATGACTAGAGGGACAGACTGGGGAATGAGATGAGATGAATAGAAAGGCCCAGATCAGAGAATAGATAGAATGAAAGGCCAAGACTAGATGAATCGAAAGGCAAAGAAAGACCAGAACAGGCCAGGCCAAGAAAGACAGAGACAGACAGGCCAAGGCCCAGACCAGGCCAAATGAGGCCTAGGCCAGAGACAGAGGCCCAGGCCAGAGGGAATGAAACCAGACAGACAGACAGAAGGCCCAGGGCGGACAAGAATAAGACAAGAGCCAGACCAGACCAAAAGACCAGACAGGCGAAAGTCCAGAAACAGACCAAAGCCAGGCCAAGGGACCCAGAGACAAAGAGCAAAAAGACCAGACCAAACAGATAGGCCAAAGAAAAACAAAACAGGCCCAAAGCGGGAGGCCAGAGATTTTTACGTGTTTCAGTCGGCGTCTCCTATGGATCACCTTATTTTAGAAGGAAGTCGGTGGATTAGAGAATCAATAAAGGAAATTTTCTTATATCAAAACCGGGGAGAGGCCCGAGAGAGAGAGCGAGGACATGGACAGGGGACCCTAGGCTGGGGGGGCTGATTTTCGTATTTCAAAACCGAGGGAGAGAGAGAGAGATGTACAGGCCAGGCATCACAGGCCTAATGCCTAGCCTGGGTGTTCCCTGATCATATTTATGATACAGATGAGAGAGAGAGAGAGAGAGAGAGAGAGAGAGAGAGAGGTATAGGGACAGTGTTTTGAGTTTGGTAAGAGGAATCACTTTTTTTTTTGTTCACAGGCTACCGAGTGACAAAATATTTTGTTTTGTTTTTGTAATGGGACAGTGTTTTCTTTTTATTTATAGTAATTATTATTGAATATTAGTCCTATATAGCGCTAGTTTCACTATTTGAAAACATTGTGATAAAAGAGAAGAACGCATTTTGTTAGTGTAATAAATTTCTCTACTTGACGTTGAAGACAAATTATTTAATGATTCTGCAATAATTTTCAGAGGTAAAATATGTTTCACTGTGTTGAATAATTGCTTGATCAAGGAAAAATGATTGATTGTATATATGCAGACATAATTGAAATATTGTTTGATTAAGGAGAAAATATTGATTGTTCATGTTAAATCTGTTTCACTGTGTCCAGTAAAAGGTCACTCTACTATTATTGATTATAAATTTTACTAGTTGTCATTCTTGAATCATATGATTTTTGTTGCAACAATGTTATGGAGTTTACCAGCACAAGCTAGCTGATGGCCTTGTGCGTCTTACTCAAGGAACCACCTTAATATCATATGCAAGTGACATTAATTATTCTATATTCATGAATTTTAAATGTGTTTTGATGGCCACCCACCTTTGATATTTCACATTTCGTTTGGTGCTTGCAATTTTGACATTAATTTTGGTATTATGATATTTGATAATACAGATGGTTTTAGAATTTTTATTTGCATGAAATTTTTCAGCCCTTCCAAACAAGAATCGTCTGTAAGAGTACACACAAAAATCATCGTTACAGCTCCCTGTATATCAAACTTTCAATGAAGGACCTGTACATATGCTCAGGTTTAGATAGACTGTGTATGTAGATGGAGCACAGTATACCTCCCGAAAAACTTTCTTACATCGAAAAGCAGCTGAACATGATGTTGCAAACCTCGCACTTGAGAGTATCCTAAAAGGAGTAAAGGATGAAGAATGTCCACTTCTAGATGCGGTCTGTGAACAAATTGTAAATCTTACCATGTCAAATGCTATTAGTTCTTTCCTTTCTTCTTCCTTTTGCTGTTGGTCTTTAGGAATCTGTGCAGATTTTAGTTTTTATTTTTATTTTCATTTTAGGTTAATAGCATTCTTCCAAAGGGTAAGTTCTTTTTGTGACAAGCTATGTGGCATCCTTCTATTTTAAAAAGCAACAATAGTTTTTTTTTGTTCAAATAAATTATCATTGGCTATCTTTAATGCTAGTGTCAATGTATAAATCCCTCCTCTGTTTACTTGGTGGTGAAACCAAACAAACCAAACCAAATAAACAAACCAAACCAAACCAAACCGAACAAAAAAAAAACCAAAAAAAAACAAAAAAAACAAAAAAACCAAACCAAACCAAAGACCAAGAAAGCCCACACCAGACCAAACCAGACCAAAACAGAATAGAAACAGACAGACAGACAGACCAGACTAGACCCAGATCGACCCAGATGACTCAGAATGAAGCCCAGATCAGGCCCAGACCAGAGGCACAGACCAGACAGACAGAAAGGCCCAGATAGATCAGACCAGAGACAAAGGCCCAAGACCAAGGGGACAGATAGGAACCAGATCAGATGAATGAGGACAGACTGGAATGAGATCAGAATGAATAGAAAGGCCCAGATAAGAATAGATAGATAGAGACTAGACCCAGACCAGATGAAAGACCAGATGAATGAGACAGACAGACTAGAAAGAATAGATCAGATCAGAAGATAAAGGGATGGAATGAATAGGGCCCAGATCAGATGAGGGAATGAGAATAGAATGAGCCCAGAATGAATAGATGAGATAGAGAGACCAGAGATCAGACCAAGAGATCAGATGAATGAGAGGCCTAGAGTAAGAATAGGGACCCAGGCCCTAGACCAGATGAGACAGATGAGACAAAGGCCCAGACTAAGATAAGAATAGACCAAGAGCCAGATGAAGAGACCAGACAGACCAAGAGACCAGAAACAGATAGACCGAATGAGGCCCAGAGACAAAGAGACAAAGAAAGGCCCAGACAAAACAGACAGACCAGAAAAGACAAAAGACAGACCCAGACCCAAACCAAACCAGACCCAAACCAAACCAAACAATGAGCTTTGTAGCAGGCTATGAGTTGAAGAGGTGGGATCAGCGGTGAAAAAAATATACATTATGAATCATAAAGGAATTCCTTAAATGGAATTTAAAGGGTGTTTTGCCGGGGTGCGTGCTTGGAAAGAAAAGGGTTTCATTTTGCCTCACATATATAAATATAGGTATTAGAGTTGGGTTTTCTCACTCACAATTCTCTCCCTGGAAACTCTTTCACTTTCTTTTTTCCTCTTTGATTTTTTGTTGTTATTGGCCGATCATCATCTTCATCAACTTTTCTGTTCCCTATCCCGTCGAATCCAAACCTCTTTGATCTCTACCCATCTCTCTTTTACTGGGCACGTCACCATCAAAAAATAATTATTTCCCGTCGCGTCTCCTGTGGATCACCTTATTTTAGAAGGAAGTTAGTGGTTTAGAGAATCAAGAAAGGAAATTTTCTTATTTCAAAACCAGGAGAGACCGAGAGAGAGAGCAGGACATGGACAGGAACCCTAGCTGGGGGGCTGATTTTCGTATTTCAAAACCAGGAGAGAGAGAGAGAGAGAGATGTACAGGGCAGGCATCACATGCCTCATGCCTAGCCTGGGTGTTCCCTGATCATATTTATGATACAGATGAGAGAGAGAGGTATAGGGACAGTGTTTTGAGTTTGGTAAGAGAAATCACTTTTTTTTGCTGTTCACAGGCTACCGAGTGACAAAATATTTTGTTTTGTTTTTGTAATGGGACAGTGTTTTCTTTTTATTTATAGTAATTATTATTGAATATTAGTCCTATATAGCGCTAGTTTCACTATTTGAAAACATTGTGATAAAAGAGAAGAACGCATTTTGTTAGTGTAATAAATTTCTCTACTTGACGTTGAAGACAAATTATTTAATGATTCTGCAATAATTTTCAGAGGTAAAATCTGTTTCACTGTGTTGAATAATTGCTTGATCAAGGAAAAATGATTGATTGTATATATGCGAGACATAATTGAAATATTGTTTGATTAAGGAGAAAATATTGATTGTTCATGTTAAATCTGTTTCACTTTGTGTCCGATAAAAGGTCACTCTACTATTATTGA
Organism: Salix suchowensis; assembly: GCA_029030765.1. Classification (NCBI taxonomy): domain Eukaryota; kingdom Viridiplantae; phylum Streptophyta; class Magnoliopsida; order Malpighiales; family Salicaceae; genus Salix; species Salix suchowensis. The sequence continues at coordinate 16,397,702 of CM054983.1, forward strand.
TTATAAATTTTACTAGTTGTCATTCTTGAATCATATGATTTTTGTTGCAACAATGTTATGGAGTTTACCCAGCACAAGCTAGGCGATGGCCTTGTGCGTCTTACTCGAGGAACCACCTTAATATCATATGCAAGTGACATTAATTATTCTATATTCATGAATTTTAAATGTGTTTTGATGGCCACCCACCTTTGATATTTCACATTTTGTTTGGTGCTTGCAATTTTTGTATGTAATAGCTTCAAGTTTGATGATATTTGATAATACGAGATGGTTTTAGAATTTTTTATTTGCATGAAATTTTTCATCCCTTCCAAACAAGAATCGATACGTAAGAGTACACAAAAAATCATCTTTACTGACTCCCTATATATCAAACTTTCAATGAAGGACCTATACATATGCCAAAGTTTAGATCGATTGTGTTTGTAGATGGAGCACGAGTATACCTCCCAGAAAAAACTTTCTTACATCGAAAAGCAGTGAACATGATGTTGCAAACCTCGCACTTGAGAGTATCCTAAAAGGAGTAAAGGATGAAGAATGTCCACTTCTAGATGCGGTCACGTGAACAAATTGTAAATCTTACCATGTCAAATGCTATTAGTTCTTTCCTTTCTTCTTCCTTTTGCTGTTGGTCTTTAGGAATCTGTGCAGATTTTAGTTTTTATTTTTATTTTCATTTTAGGTTAATAGCATTCTTCCAAAGGGTAAGTTCTTTTTGTGACAAGCTATGTGGCATCCTTCTGTTTTAAAAAGCAACAATAGTTTTTTTTTGTTCAAATAAATTATCATTGGCTATCTTTAATGCTCATGTCAATGTATAAATCCCTCCCCTGTTTACTTGGTGGTGAAACCAAACAAACCAAACCAAACAAACAAACCAAACCAAAAAAAAAACCAAAAAAAAACAAAAAAAACAAAAAAAAACCAAACCAAACCAAAAAACCAAAAAACCCAAACCAAACCAAACCAAAACAAAACAAACAAAACAAACAAACAAACAAACCAAACCAAACCCAAACCCTAACCCAGACCAACCCAAACCAAACAAAGAACCAAACCCAAACCAAACCCAGACCAAAGAAACACAGACCAAACAGACAAAAAAAGGCCAAGACAGACCAGACCAGAGACAAAAGGCCCAAAGAATAAGACCAGACCCAGACCTAGCCAGATCGAAAGGGACAGACAAGGGAATCAGACTGAATCAGACAAAAGAAAGCCCAGATCAAAGAAACAGACAGAATAAGAGAATGAGACTCAGACTAGACCAGGAAGAATAGACTGAATAGACAGACAGACTAGAAGACAGATGAATGAAAGATAAAAGGGACCCAGAATGAATAAGAATAAGATAGAAGCTCAGATGAATAGAATAGAATGAATGAGACCAGATGACCCAGATGAATAAGACCAGACCAAAGAGGCCTAGACTAGAATAAGGGCCCAGACCCAGATCAGACCAGACAGATGAAACAAAAAGGCCCAGACTAGACAAGACAAAACAAGAAACAAAGACCAGACCAAAAAACCGAAACCAAAAAACCAAACAAACCAAAAACCAAAACAAACCAAACCAAACCAAAAACCCAAAACAAAAACAAAAAAAAACCCAAACAAAACAAACAAACCAAAAAAAAACAAAACAAACTCAAACCCAAACCAAACCAAACAATGAACTGCTTAACTTAAACTATGATTGAAAGGTAGGATCAGCAGTGAAAAAATATACATTATGAATCATAAAGGAATTCCTTAAATGGAATTTATAGGGTGTTTTGCCAAGGTGCGTGCTTGGAAAGAAAAGGGTTTCATTTTGCCTCACATATATAAATATAGGTATTAGAGTTGGGTTTTCTCACTCACAATTCTCTCCCTGGAAACTCTTTCACTTTCTTTTTTCCTCTTTGATTTTTTGTTGTTATTGGCCGATCATCATCTTCATCAACTTTTCTGTTCCCTATCCCGTCGAATCCAAACCTCTCTGATCTCTACCCATCTCTCTTTTACTGGGCACGTCACCATCAAAAAATAATTATTTCCCGTCGCGTCTCCTTGGATCACCTTATTTTAGAAGGAAGTCAGTGGTTTAGAGAATCAAGAAAGGAAATTTTCTTATTTCAAAACCAGGAGAGACCGAGAGAGAGAGCAGGACATGGACAGGAACTCTAGCTGGGGGGCTGATTTTCGTATTTCAAAACAAGGAGAGAGAGAGAGAGAGAGATGTACAGGGCAGGCATCACATGCCTCATGCCTAGCCTGGGTGTTCCCTGATGATATTTATGATACAGATGAGAGAGAGAGAGAGAGAGAGAGAGGTATAGGGACAGTGTTTTGAGTTTGGTAAGAGGAATCACTTTTTTTTGTTGTTCACAGGCTACCGAGTGACAAAATATTTTGTTTTGTTTTTGTAATGGGACAGTGTTTTCTTTTTATTTATAGTAATTATTATTGAATATTAGTCCTATATAGCGCTAGTTTCACTATTTGAAAACATTGTGATAAAAGAGAAGAACGCATTTTGTTAGTGTAATAAATTTCTCTACTTGACGTTGAAGACAAATTATTTAATGATTCTGCAATAATTTTCAGAGGTAAAATCTGTTTCACTGTGTTGAATAATTGCTTGATCAAGGATAAATGATTGATTGTATATATGCAGACATAATTGAAATATTGTTTGATTAAGGAGAAAATATTGATTGTTCATGTTAAATTTGTTTCACTGTGTCTAGTAAAAGGTCACTCTACTATTATTGATTATAAATTTTACTAGTTGTCATTCTTGAATCATATGATTTTTGTTGCAACAATGTTATGGAGTTTACCAGCACAAGCTAGCTGATGGCCTTGTGCGTCTTACTCAAGGAACCACCTTAATATCATATGCAAGTGACATTAATTATTCTATATTCATGAATTTTAAATGTGTTTTGATGGCCACCCACCTTTGATATTTCACATTTTGTTTGGTGATTGCAATTTTTGTATGTAATAGCTTCAAGTTTGATGATATTTGATAATACAGATGGTTTTAGAATTTTTATTTGCATGGAATTTTTCAGCCCTTCCAAACAAGAATCGTCTGTAAGAGTACACACAAAAATCATCTTTACAGCTCCCTATATATCAAACTTTCAATGAAGGACCTATACATATGCCAAGGTTTAGATCGACTGTGTTTGTAGATGGAGCACAGTATACCTCCCGAAAAACTTTCTTACATCGAAAAGCAGCTGAACATGATGTTGCAAACCTCGCACTTGAGAGTATCCTAAAAGGAGTAAAGGATGAAGAATGTCCACTTCTAGATGCGGTCTTTGAACAAATTGTAAATCTTACCATGTCAAATGCTATTAGTTCTTTCCTTTCTTCTTCCTTTTGTTATTGGTCTTTAGGAATCTGTGCAGATTTTAGTTTTTATTTTTATTTTCATTTTAGGTTAATAGCATTCTTCCAAAGGGTAAGTTCTTTTTGTGACAAGCTATGTGGTATCCTTCTGTTTTAAAAAGCAACAATAGTGTTTTTTTGTTCAAATAAATTATCATTGGCTATCTTTAATGCTCATGTCAATGTATAAATCCTTCCCCTGTTTACTTGGTGATGAAACCAAACAAACCAAACAAACCAAACCAAACAAACAAACCAAACTAAACCAAACCAAACCAAAAAAAAAACAAAAAAACAAAAAAAAACCAAACCAAACCAAAAACCAAAAACCCAAACCAAACCAAACCAAACCAAAACAAACAAAACAAACAAACAAACAAACCAAACCAAACCCAAACTCACCCAGACTAACCCAGACCAAATAAGAAACCAGGCCCAGATGAACCCAGATCAAGAGGCACTAGATGAATAGACAAGAAAGGCCCAGAATAGATAGACCAAGAGACAGAGGCCCAAGGAATAAGATCAGACTCAGACCTGACCAGATGAGGGATGAATAGGAATGAGATCAGATGAATAGAAAGGCCTGAATGAGAATAGACAGAATAAGAATGGAATTTGAGACCAGATCAGGAATGAGATGAATAGATGAGATAGAATGAATGAATAGAGAAAGATGAAGATAGGACCAGATGAATAGAATAGATAGGGACCAGATGGATCAGGAATAGAATGAATGGGCCCAGATAGAATAGATGAGATAAGAAAGATAGGCGGAAGATCAGACCAGAGACCAGATAGACCATGAGGCCTGAATAGGCCAAGAATTTAGGGACCCAGACTAGACCAGACAGATAGACAAAAAGGCCCAGACTAGACAAGACATAGAATAAGAATAGACTGAAACCAAAAGGACCGGAGCCAAAAGAAACCAAACAGACCCAAAAAACCAGAAACAAACCAGACTGAAACCAAAGGACCCAGAAACAAAAAACAAAAAAAAGGCCCAAACAAAACAAACAAACCAAAAGAAAAAACAAAACAAACCCAAACCCAAACCAAACCAAACCCAAACCAAACCAAACAATGGAGCGCCTAGCAAAGCTATGAGTTTGAAAGGTAGGATCAGCGGTGAAAAAATATACATTATGAATCATAAAGGAATTCCTTAAATGGAATTTAAAGGGTGTTTGCCGAGTGCGTGCTTGGAAAGAAAAGGGGTTTCATTTTGCCTCACATATATAAATATAGGTATTAGAGTTGGGTTTTCTCACTCACAATTCTCTCCCTGGAAACTCTTTCACTTTCTTTTTTCCTCTTTGATTTTTTGTTGTTATTGGCCGATCATCATCTTCATCAACTTTTCTGTTCCCTATCCCGTCGAATCCAAACCTCTCTGATCTCTACCCATCTCTCTTTTACTGGGCACGTCACCATCAAAAAATAATTATTTCCCGTCGCGTCTCCTGTGGATCACCTTATTTTAGAAGGAAGTTAGTGGTTTAGAGAATCAAGAAAGGAAATTTTCTTATTTCAAAACCAGGAGAGACCGAGAGAGAGAGCAGGACATGGACAGGAACCCTAGCTGGGGGGCTGATTTTTGTATTTCAAAACCAGGAGAGAGAGAGAGAGAGAGATGTACAGGGCAGGCATCACAGGCCTAATGCCTAGCGTGGGTGTTCCCTGATGATATTTATGATACAGATGAGAGAGAGAGAGAGAGAGGTATAGGGCAGGCATCACAGGCCTAATGCCTAGCCTTGGGTGTTCCCTGATGATAGTTATGATACAGATGAGAGAGAGAGAGAGAGAGAGAGAGAGAGAGAGAGAGAGAGAGGTACAGGGCAGGCATCACAGGCCTAATGCCTAGCCTGGGTGTTCCATGATGATATTTATGATACAGATGAGAGAAAGAGAGAGGTACAGGGCAGGTATCACAGGCCTAATGCCTAGCCTGGGTGTTCCATGATGATATTTATGTAGAATATGTAACATATAAATTTCCCCCCCGTTTAAAATGAATAGTTTAATCAAAATGGGAAGTGGTTCGTATATTTTTAATTTTAGATGACCTAGGTAAATTTGACAATTTTTTTTTGAGTTCCATTTTCTCCCCAGTAATATTAGATCTAATAAATTAAAAATAAAAATATTGAAATTTTTTTCAGAAATGAACTTAATTTTTTTACGTGCTATAATGACTTATTTGCCGTCTAAAAGGAACAGGAATCGAAACGGGAATTGACCCACATATTTTTTAATTGTAGATAACCTAAGTAAATTTGTAATTTTTTTTTTGAGTTTAATTTTCGCCCAGTAATATTAGATTTAAAATATTAAAAATGAAAATATTGTAAATTTGTTTTTAAGAAATAAACTTAAACAAAAGAGTATCAAATTTAAATTCAAAGGCAATTTTTTTTATAAGATTTATTAATTATATTATTATATTAAATGTATTTAAGAATATTGATATTAATTTTTTTAAGGAAAAAATCCTAGGTCATTTACCAATTAAAAAGGGGTTGTATATGAACAAGGTTAGAAATCTAAGGCTAATACTTATTTAAATGGGACTCGTCGAGTCAGGATCAATTTGTCCGAAAATCCAAGGCTAACACCCCCTCCAAAAACAAAGTTCAATCATGTTTGGGGAAAAAGTCTATTACCCATAAATTTGAAGTCCAATACCAACTAAAAAGGGCTTGTATATGAACTAGGTTAGAAATCTAAGGGTTATACCCATTTAAATGGGGCTTGTCGAGTCAAGATCAATTTGTCCGAAAATCCAAGGCTAACACCCCCTCCAAAAACCATGTTCAACCATGTTTGGGAGAAAAGTATATTACCCATAAAATTGAAGTCTAATACGAACTAAAAAGGGATTGGATATGAACAAGGTTACAAATCTAAGGCTAATACTCATTTAAATGCGGCTCGTCGAGTCAGGATCAATTTGTCTGAAAATCCAAGGCTAACACCCCCTCCAAAAACAAAGTTCAATCATGTTTGGGGGAAAAACGTATTACCCATAAATTTGAAGTCTAATACCAACTAAAAAGGGCTTGGATATGAACTAGGTTAGAAATCTAAGGGTTATACCCATTTAAATGGGGCTTGTCGAGTCAGGATCAATTTGTCCGAAAATCCAAGGCTAACACCGCCTCCAAAAGCCAAGTTCAATCATGCTTCGGGAAAAAATCTATTACCCATAAAATTTAAGTCTAATACCAACAAAAAAGGGCTTGGATATTAACAAGGTTAGAAATCTAAGGCTAATACTCATTTAATAGGGCTCGTCGAGTCGGGTTCAATTTGTCCGAAAATCCAAGGCTAACACCCCCTCCAAAAACCAGGTTCAATCATGGTTGGGGGGAAAGTATATTACCCATAAAATTGTAGTCTAATACCAACTAAAAAGGGATTGGATATGAACAAGGTTACAAATCTAAGGCTAATACTCATTTAAATACGGCTCGTCGAGTCAGGATCAATTTTTCTAAAAATCGAAGTCTAACACCCCCTCCAAAAACCAAGTTCAATCATGCTTGGGGAAAAAGTCTATTACCAATAAAATTGAAGTCTAATACAAATTAAAAAGGGGTTGTATATGAACAAGGTTAGAAATCTAAGGCTAATACTCATTTAAATGGGTCTCGTCGAGTCAGGATCAATTTGTCCGAAAATCCAAGGCTAACACCCCCTCCAAAAACCAAGTTCAATCAAGCTTGGGGAAAAAGTCTATTACCCATAAAATTGAAGTCTAATACCAACTAAAAATGGCTTGGATATGAAAAAGGTAAAAAATATAAGGCTAATACTCATTTAATAGGGCTCGTCGAGTCAGGTTCAATTTATCCGAAAATCCAAGGCTAACACCCCTCCAAAAACCAAGTTCAATCATGCCTAGGGGAAAACTCTATTACCCATAAAATTGAAGTCTAATAACAACTAAAAAGGGATTGGATATGAACAAGGTTAGAAATGTAAGCTAATACTCAATTAAATGGGGCTCGTCGAGTCAGGATCAATTTGTCCGAAAATCCAAGGCTAACAGCCCTCCAAAAACCAAGTTCAATCATGCGTGGGGGAAAAGTCTATTACCCATAAAATTGAAGTCTAATACCAACTAAAAAGGGCTTGGATATGAACAAGTTTAGAAATATAACGCTTATACTCATTTAAATGGGGCAGGTCGAGTCAGGATCAATTTGTCCGAATATCCAAGGCTAACACCCCCTCCAAAAACCAAGTTCAACCATGTTTGGGGGGAAAGTGTATTACCCATAAATTTGAAGTCTAATACCAACTAAAAGGTCTTGGATATGAAAAAGGTTAGAAATATAAGGCTAATACTCATTTAAATGGGGCTTGTCGAGTCAGGATCAATTTGTTCGAATATCCAACGCTAACACCCCCTCCAAAAACCAAGTTCAATCATATTTGGGAGAAAAGTGTATTACCCATAAATTTGAAGTCTAATACCAACTAAAAGGTCTTGGATATGAAAAATGTTAGAAATATAAGGCTAATACTCATTTAAATGGGGCTCGTCGAGTCAGGATCAATTTGTCCGAATATCGAAGGCTAACACCCCCTCCAAAAACCAAGTTCAATCATATTTGAGAGAAAAGTGTATTACCCATAAATTTGAACTCTAATACCAACTAAAAGGTCTTGGATATGAAAAAGGTTAGAAATATAAGGCTAATACTCATTGAAATGGGGCTCATCGAGTCAGGATCAATTTGTCCGAAAATCCAAGGCTAACACCCCCTCCAAAAACAAAGTTCAATCATGCTTGGGGAAAAAGTCTATTACCCATAAAATTGAAGTCTAATACCAACAAAAAAGGGATTGGATATGAACAAGGTTAGAAATATAAGGCTAATACTCATTTAATGGGGCTCGTCGAGTCAGGATCAATTGGTCCGAATATCCAAGGCTAACACCCCCTCCAAAAACCAAGTTCAACCATGTTTGGGGGAAAAGTGTATTACCCATAAATTTGAAGTCTAATACCAACTAAACGGTCTTGGATATGAAAAAGGTTAGAAATATAACGCTAATACTCATTTAAATGGGGCTTGTCGAGTAAGGATCAATATGTCCGAAAATCCAAGGCTAACACCCCCTCCAAAAACCAAGTTCAACCATGTTTGGGGTAAAATAGTATTACCCATAAATTTGAAGTCTAATACCAACTAAAAAGGGCTTGGATATGAACAAGGTTAGAAATATAACGCTAATACTCATTTAAATGGGGCTCGTCGAGTCAGGATCAATTTGTCCGAAAATCCAAGGCTAACACCCCCTCCAATAACCAAGTTCAACCATGTTTGGGGGAAAAGTGTATTACCCATAAATTTGAAGTCTAATACCAACTAAAAGGTCTTGGATATGAGCAAGGTTAGAAATATAAGGCTAATACTCACTTAAATGGGGCTCGTCGAGTCATGATCAATCTGTCCAAAACTCGAAGCCTAACACCCCCTCCAAAAACAAAGTTCAATCATGTTTGGGGGAAAAGTGTATTACCCATAAATTTGAAGTCTAATACCAACTAAAAAGGGCTTTGGTATGTAAAAGGTTATAAATATAAGGCTAATACTTATTTAAATGGGGCTCCTCGAGTGAGGATCAATTTGTCCGAAAATCCAAGGCTAACACCCCCTCCAAAAACCAAGATCAATCATGCTTGGGAAAAAGTCTACTACCCATAAATTTGAAGTCTAATACCAACTAAAAGGCCTTGGATATGAAAAAGGTTAGAAATATAAGGCTAATACTCATTTAAATGGGGCTCGTCGAGTCAGGATCAATTTATCCGAAAATCCAAGGCTAACACCCCCTCCAAAAACAAAGTTCAATCATGTTTGGGGAAAAAGTCTATTACCCATAAAATTGAAGCCTAATAACAACTAAAAAGGGATTGGATATGAACAAGGTTAGAAATCTAAGGTAATACTCATTTAAATGGGGCTCGTCGTGTCAGGATCAATTTGTCCGAAAATCCAAGGCTAACACCCCTCCAAAACCAAGTTCAATCATGCGTGGGGGAAAAGTCTATTACCTATAAAATTGAAGTCTAATACCAACTAAAAAGGGCTTGGATATGAACAAGGTTAGAAATATATCGCTTATACTCATTTAAATGGGGCTCGTCGAGTCAGGATCAATTTGTACGAATATCCAAGGCTAACACCCCCTCCAAAAACCAAGTTCAACCATGTTTGGGAGAAAAGTGTATTACCCATAAATTTGAAGTCTAATACCAACTAAAAGGTCTTGGATATGAAAAAGGTTAGAAATATAAGGCTAATACTCATTTAAATGGGGCTTGTCGAGTCAGGATCAATTTCTCCGAAAATCCAAGGCTAACACTCCCTCCAAAATCCAAGTTCAACCATGTTTTGGGGAAAATGTGTATTACCTATAAATTTGAAGTCTAATATCAACTAAAAAGGGCTTGGATATGAACAACGTTAGAAATATAAGGATAATACTCATTTAAATGGGGCTTGTCGAGTCAGGATCAATTTGTCCGAAAATCCAAGGCTAACACTCCCTCCAAAAACCAAGTTCAACCATGTTTGGGGGAAAATAGTATTACCCATAAATTTGAAGTCTAATACAAACTAAAAAGGGCTTGGATATGAACAAGGTTAAAAATATAAGGCTAATACTCATTTAAATGGAGCTCGTCGAGTCAGGATCAATTTGTCCAAAAATCAAAGGCTAACACCCCCTCCAAAAACAAAGTTCAATCATGTTTGGGGGAAAATAGTATTACCCATAAATTTGAAGTCTAATACCAACTAAAAAGGGCTTGGATATGAACAAGGTTAGAAATATAACGCTAATACTCATTTAAATGGGGCTCGTCGAGTCAGGATCAATTTGTCCGAAATTCCAAGGGTAACACCCCCTCCAATAACCAAGTTCAACCATGTTTGGGGGAAAAGTGTATTACCCATAAATTTGAAGTCTAATACCAACTAAAAGGTCTTGGATATGAGCAAGGTTAGAAATATAAGGCTAATACTCACTTAAAGGGGGCTCGTCGAGTTAGGATCAATTTGTCTGAATATCCAAGGCTAACACCCCCTCCAAAAACCAAGTTCAACCATGTTTGGGGGAAAAGTGTATTACCCATAAATTTGAAGTCTAATACCAACTAAAAGGTCTTGAATATGAAAAAGGTTAGAAATATAAGGCTAATACTCATTTAAATGGGGCTCGTCGAGTCAGGATCAATTTGTACGAATATCCAAGGCTAACACCCCCTCCAAAAACCAAGTTCAACCATGTTTGGGAGAAAAGTGTATTACCCATAAATTTGAAGTCTAATACCAACTAAAATGTCTTGGATATGAAAAAGGTTAGAAATATAAGGATAGTACTCATTTAAATGGGGCTCGTCGAGTCAGGATCAATTTGTCCGAACATCCAAGGCTAACACTCCCTCCAAAAACCAAGTTCAACCATGTTTGGGGGAAAATAGTATTACCCATAAATTTGAAGTCTAATACCAACTAAAAAGGGCTTGGATATGAACAAGGTTAAAAATATAAGGCTAATACTCATTTAAATGGGGCTCGTCAAGTCAGGATCAATTTGTCCAAAAATCAAAGGCTAACACCCCCTCCAAAAACAAAGTTCAATCATGTTTGGGGGGAAAGTGTATTACCCATAAATTTGAAGTCTAATACCAACTAAAAAGAGCTTTGTTATGAACAAGGTTATAAATATAAGGCTAATACTTATTTAAATGGGGCTCCTCGAGTTAGGATCAATTTGTCTGAAAATCCAAGGCTAACACCCCCTCCAAAAACCAAGTTCAATCATGCTTGGGGAAAAAGTCTATTACCCATAAAATTGAAGTCTAATACCAACAAAAAAGGGATTGGATATGAACAAGGTTAGAAATATAAGGCTAATACTCATTTAATGGGGCTCGTCGAGTCAGGTTCAATTTGTCTGAAAATCCAAGGCTAACATCCCTCCAAAAACGAAGTTCAATCATGCCTAGGGGAAAAGTCTATTACCCATAAATTTGAATTCTAATACCAACTACACGGTCTTGTATATGAAAAAGGTTAGAAATATAAGGCTAATACTCATTTAAATGGGGCTCGTCGAGTCAGGATCAATTTGTCCGAATATCCAAGGCTAACACCCCTTCCAAAAACCAAGTTCAACCATGTTTGGGGGAAAAGTGTATTACCCATAAATTTGAAGTCTAATACCAACTAAAAGGTCTTGGATATGAAAAAGGTTAGAAATATAAGGCTAATACTCATTTAAATGGGGCTCGTCGAGTCAGGATCAATTTGTCCAAAAATCCAAGGCTAACACCCCCTCCAAAAACAAAGTTCAATCATGTTTGGGGGAAAAGTGTATTACCCATAAATTTGAACTCTAATACCAACTAAAATGTCTTGGATATGAAAAAGTTTAGAAATATAAAGATAATACTCATTTAAATGGGGCTCGTCGAGTCAGGATCAATTTGTCCGAAAATCCAAGGCTAACACTCCCTCCAAAAACCAAGTTCAACCATGTTTGGGGGAAAATAGTATTACCCATAAATTTGAAGTCTAATACCAACTAAAAAGGGCTTGGATATGAACAAGGTTAAAAATATAATGCTAATACTCATTTAAATGGGGCTCGTCGAGTCAGGATCAATTTGTCCAAAAATCCAAGGCTAACACCCCCTCCAAAAACAAAGTTCAATCATGTTTGGGGGAAAAGTGTATTACCCATTAATTTGAAGTCTAATATCAACTAAAAAGGTCGTGGATATGAGCAAGGTTAGAAATATAAGGCTAATACTCATTTAAATGGGGCTTGTCGAGTCAGGATCAATTTGTCCAAAAATCCAAGGTTAACACCCCCTCCAAAAACCAGGTTCAACCAAGTTTTGGGGAAAAAGTGTATTACCCATAAATTTGAAGTCTAATATCAACTAAAAAGGTCTTGGATATGAGCAAGGTTAGAAATATAAGGCTAATACTCATTTAAACGGGGCTTGTCGAGTCAGGATCAATTTGTCCAAAAATCCAAGGCTAACACCCCCTCCAAAAACCAAGTTTAACCATGTTTGGGGGAAAAGTGTATTACCCATAAATTTGAAGTCTAATACCAACTAAAAGGTCTTGGATATGAGCAAGGTTAGAAATATAAGGCTAATACTCATTTAAATGGGGCTCGTCGAGTCAGGATCAATTTGTCAGAAAATCCAAGGCTAACACCCCTCCAAAAACAAAGTTCAATCATGTTTGGGGGAAAAGTGTATTACCCATAAATTTGAAGTCTAATATCAAATAAAAAGGACTTGGATATGAAAAAGGTTAGAAATATAAGGCTAATACTCATTTAAATGGGGCTCGTCGAGTCAGAATCAATTTGTCCGAAAATCCAAGGCTAACACACCCTCCAAAAACAAAGTTCAATCATGTTTAGGGGAAAAGTGTATTACCCATAACTTTGAAGTCTATTATCAAATAAAAAGGTCTTGGATATGAAAAAGGTTAGAAATATAAGGCTAATACTCATTTAAATGGGGCTCGTCGAGTCAGGATCAATTTGTCCGAAAATCCAAGGCTAACACCCCCTCCAAAAATCAAGTTCAACCATGTTTGGGGGAAAAGTGTATTACCCATAAATTTGAAGTCTAATATCCACTAAAAAGGGCTTGGATATGAACAAGGTTATAAATATAAGGTAATACTCATTTAAATGGGGCTGGTCGAGTAAGGATCAATTTGTCCGACAATCCAAGGCTAACACCCCCTCCAAAAACCAAGTTCAACCATGTTTGGGGGAAAATAGTATTACCCAAAAATTTGAAGTCTAATACCAACTAAAAAGAGCTTGGATATGAACAAGGTTATAAATATAACGCTAATACTCATTTAAATGGGGATCGTCGAGTCAGGATCAATTTGTCCGAAAATCCAAGGCTAACACACCCTCCAAAAACCAAGTTCAACCATGTTTGGGGGAAAAGTGTATTACCCATAAATTTGAAGTCTAATACCAACTAAAAGGTCTTGGATATGAGAAAGGTTAGAAATATAAGGCTAATACTCATTTAAATGGGGCTCGTCGAGTCAGGATCAATTTGTCCGAAAATCCAAGGCTAACACCCCCTCCAAAAACCAAGTTCAACCATGTTTGGGGGAAAAGTGTATTACCCATAAATTTGAAGTCTTATACCAACTAAAAGGGATTGGATATGAACAAGGTTAGAAATATAAGGCTAATACTCATTTAATGGGGCTCGTCGAGTCAGGTTCAATTTGTCCAAAAATCCAAGGCTAACACCCCCTCCAAAAACAAAGTTCAATCATGTTTGGGGGAAAAGTGTATTACCCATTAATTTGAAGTCTAATATCAAATAAAAAGGGCTTGGATATGAACAAGATTATAAATCTAAGGCTAATACTCATTCAAATGGGGCTTGTCGAGTCAAGATTAATTTGTCCGAAACTCCAAGGCTAACACCCCCTCCAAAAACCAAGTTCAACCATGTTTTGGGGAAAAAGTGTATTACCCATAAATTTCAAGTCCAATATCAACTAAAAAGGGCTTGTATATGAACAAGATTAGAAATATAAGGCTAATACTCATTTAAATGGGGCTCGTCGAGTCATGATCAATTTGTCCAAAAATCCAAGACTAACACCCCCTCCAAAAACCAAGTTCAACCATGTTTGGGGGAAAATAGTATTACCCATAAATTTGAAGTCTAATATCAACTAAAAAGGGCTTGAATATAAACAAGTTTAGAAATATAACGCTAATACTCATTTAAATGGGGCTCGTCGACTAAGGATTGATTTGTCTGAAAATCCAAGGCTAACACCCCCTCCAAAAAACAAGTCCAACCATGTTTTGGGGAAAAAGTGTATTACACATAAATTTGAAGTCTAATATCAACTAAAAAGGTCTTGGATATGAGCAAGGTTAGAAATATAAGGCTAATACTCATTTAAATGGGGCTTGTCGAGTCAGGACCAATTTGTCCGAAAATCCAAGGCTAACACTCCATCCAAAAACCAAGTTCAATCATGTTTGGGGGAAAAGTCTATTACCCATAAATTTGAAGTCTAATACCAACTAAAAGGGATTGGATATGAACAAGATTATAAATCTAAGGCTAATACTCTTTTAAAATGGGGCTCGTCGTGTCACGACCAATTTGTCCGAAAATCCAAGGCTAACACCCCCTCCAAAAACCAAGTTCTATCATTTTGGGGGGGAAAGTCTATTACCCATAAATTTGAAGTCTAATACCAACTAAAAGGGATTGTATATGAACAATGTTAGAAATCTAAGGCTAATAATCATTTAAAATGGGGCTCGTCAAGTCAGGACCAATTTGTCTTAAAATCCAAGGCTAACACCCCCTCCAAAAACCAAGTTCTATCATTTTGGGGGGAAAAGTCTATTACCCATAAATTTGAAGTCTAATACCAACTAAAAGGGATTGGATATGAACAAGGTTAGAAATCTAAGGCTAATACTCATTTAAAATGGGGCTCGTGAAGTCCGGACCAATTTGTCCGAAAATCCAAGGCTAACACCCCCTCCAAAAACCAAGTTCAATCATTTTGGGGGGAAAAGTCTATTACCCATAAATTTGAAGTCTAGTACCAGCTAAAAGGCATTGGATATGAACAAGGTTAGAAATCTAAGGCTAATACTCAGTTAAAATGGGGCTCGTGAAGTCAAGACCAATTTGTCCGAAAATCCAAGGCTAACACCCCCTCCAAAAACCAAGTTCAATCATGTTTGGCGGAAAAGTCTATTACCCATAAATTTGAAGTCTAATACCAACTAAAAGGTATTGGATATGAACACGATTAGAAATCTAAGGCTAATACTCATTTAAAATGGGGCTCGTCGAGTCAAGACCAATTTGTCCGAAAATCCAAGGCTAACACCCCCTCCAAAAACAAAGTTCTATCATTTTGGAGGGGAAAGTCTATTACCCATAAATTTGAAATCTAATACAACCTAAAAGGGATTGGATATGAATAAGGCTAGAAATCTAAGGCTAAAATGGGGCTCGTCGAGTCAGGACCAATTTGTCCGAAAATCCAAGCATAATACCCCCTCCAAAAAACAAGTTCAATCATTTTTGGGGAAAAAGTCTATTACCCATAAATTTGAAGTCTAATACCAACTAAAAGGTATTGGATATGAACTAGGTTTAAAATCTAAGGCTAATACTCATTTAAATGGGGCTCGTGGTGTCATGATCAATTTGTCCGAAAATGCAAGGCTAACACCCCCTCCAAAAACCAAGTTCAATCATTTTTGGGGGAAAAGTCTATTACCCATAAATTTGAAGTCTAATACCAACTAAAAGGTATTGGATATGAACAAGGTTAGAAATCTAAGGCTAATAATCATTTAAAATGGGGCTCGTCAAGTCAGGACCAATTTGTCTGAAAATCCAAGGCTAACACCCCCTCTAAAAACCAAGTTCTATCATTTTGGGGGGAAAAGTCTATTACCCATAAATTTGAAGTCTAATACCAACTAAAAGGTATTGGATATGAACAAGGTTAGAAATATGAGGCTGATACTCATTTAAAATGGGGCTCGTGAAGTCAGGACCAATTTGTCCGAAAATCCAAGGCTAACACCCCCTCCAAAAACCAAGTTCAATCATTTTTGGGGGAAAAGTCTATTACCCATAAATTTGAAGTCTAATTGATGCGACCATATTATTTGATAATTTCATCCATATTTACATAGTGTTTTGCATATTTTTTATGTATAAAATGCCTTGATATTCTTTGTTTTATATTTTGAAGGCATTTTTGGATGAAAGATGCAAAAAGGAGTAAGTGTGGAGGTAATTGGCAGATTTGACATTCAATCGATGTTTTGTGCAGAGCGTGAGTTCTAGAGATCGAAATGAAGTGATTCCAGTGGAAATGAAAAGCTAACATCCATACCTTTCTGGAAATGTAATGCAAGAAAAATAAAAGGAGAAAGATCATGGAAATCGCATCATGCAAAGTCAAATCTCGCATTCTGCCAATGTCGACCTTTCTTCATTCCAACTTCAATATATCAAGCTACAGAAGTTCGATTGATGAACACTCAATTGGAGTGGATTCAGGACTCAAATACCTATAAACGCTCCAAATTTCAGATCAAAACGATGTCTTATGAAGGAGATATGAATTTTACAAGGGACAACTAAATTCTGCCAACTTAAGGAAGGACTATTTTGTAAAATAGACATTAGGGTTTCTAAGCATATATAAAGGAGAAGAGGAGCATAGAAGTGGCGGCTAGCACAAAAGAAAACACAAAATCTTCCTCCTCCAAACCCTAAATCATGTGTTCTTTCATTTTTTTATTTAGTTGTTTAATAATCATACAAGGCTAGATTCTTTAGCTTGGTTGCAAGGACACGGAAACCTTCAGATTTCAAGAACTGTGAGATCTATTTTTACCTCAATTTTTCAGTTTATATGATGAATATGTTTGTTCTCCTATGCTTATTTTCCTATGATTGTTTATTTAATTGCTAAGAGCTGACTCGAAGTTATTATTGTAGACAATCAATTGCTAAGTTTGATATCAAAACCGGAGTTGTGGTATATGAACTTATGAAGCAACTAAGTTAATAATTGTAGCGGATCTATGTTATTAATCTTAGGGAGAACATTCAATCGAACTAAACATATATTGCGGACAATTATGTTTCTTAATCGATCAATTTATCTAGATTTTAATGCTACCATTGAATCAAATTACTAGTGCGGACACTGTGGTTGTTTGATGGTTAGGGTAAGTTATACGGCGGATCCGTTAACGAACCAATTTTAAGAAGAGATAAATATTCAGAATATAAATTGACGTGTCATTTCCATGATCAGTTCTTATTTCTGTAGGTGGATGTTGATTTGCGACCAAGGTTTGTTTTATTGATAAATTTCAGTTTTATATATTTTTCGCTTAGTTTGCTTTAGCCTAGCCTAGACAATTTCCAACCCCCCCAATTGCATAACATATAGCATGAAAATCTGAACTAAATCGTCCTCGTGGGATCGACCCCTTGCTTGCTCTATACTATCTTGTTTGATTTGTTTTAAGCTAGGGTAATTAATTTGTGCGACCACGATATCGCAACACTAATACCAACTAAAAGATATTGGATATGAACAAGGTTAGAAATCTAAGGCTAATACTCATTTAAAATGCGGCTCGTCGAGTCAGGACCAATTTGTCCGAAAATCCAAGGCTAACACCCCCTCCAAAAACCAAGTTCAATCATGTTTGGGGGAAAAGTCTATTACCCATAAATTTGAAGTCTAACACCAACTAAAAGGGATTGGATATGAACAAGATTAGAAATCTAAGGCTAATACTCATTTAAAATGGGGCTCGTCAAGTCAGGACCAATTTGTCTGAAAATCCAAGGCTAACACCCCCTCCAAAAACCAATTTCAATCATTTTTGGGGGAAAAGTCTATTACCCATAAATTTGAAGAATAATACCAACTAAAAGGTATTGGATATGAACAAGGTTAGAAATATAAGGCTAATAATCATTTAAAATGGGGCTCATCAAGTCAGGACCAATTTGTCTGAAAATCCAAGGCTAACACCCCCTCCAAAAACCAAATTCTATCATTTTGGGGGGAAAAGTCTATTACCCATAAATTTGAAGTCTAATACCAACTAAAAGGTATTGGATATGAACAAGGTTAGAAATCTAAGGCTGATACTCATTTAAAATGGGGCTCGTGAAGTCAGGACCAATTTGTCCGAAAATCCAAGGCTAACACCCCCTCCAAAAACCAAGTTCAATAATGTTTGGGGGAAAAGTCTATTACCCATAAATTTGAAGTCTAATACCAACTAAAAGGCATTGGATATGAACAAGGTTAGAAATATAAGGCTGATACTCATTTAAAATGGGGCTCGTGAAGTCAGGACCAATTTGTCCAAAAATCCAAGGCTAACACCCCCTCCAAAAAACAAGTTCAACCATGTTTTGGGGGAAAAGTCTATTACCCATAAATTTGAAGTCTAATATCAAATAAAAAGGACTTGGATATGAAAAAGGTTAGAAATATAAGGCTAATACTCATTTAAATGGGGCTCGTCGAGTCAGAATCAATTTGTCCGAAAATCCAAGGCTAACACACCCTCCAAAAACAAAGTTCAATCATGTTTGGGGGAAAAGTCTATTACCCATAAATTTGAAGTCTAATACCAACTAAAAGGGATTGGATATGAACAAGATTATAAATCTAAGGCTAATACTCTTTTAAAATGGGGCTCGTCGTGTCACGACCAATTTGTCCGAAAATCCAAGGCTAACACCCCCTCCAAAAACCAAGTTCTATCATTTTGGGGGGGAAAGTCTATTACCCATAAATTTGAAGTCTAATACCAACTAAAAGGGATTGTATATGAACAATGTTAGAAATCTAAGGCTAATAATCATTTAAAATGGGGCTCGTCAAGTCACGACCAATTTGTCTTAAAATCCAAGGCTAACACCCCCTCCAAAAACCAAGTTCTATCATTTTGGGGGGAAAAGTCTATTACCCATAAATTTGAAGTCTAATACCAACTAAAAGGGATTGGATATGAACAAGATTAGAAATCTAAGGCTAATACTCATTTAAAATGGGGCTCCTCAAGTCAGGACCAATTTGTCTGAAAATCCAAGGCTAACACCCCCTCCAAAAACCAAGTTCTATCATTTTGGGGGGAAAAGTCTATTACCCATAAATTTGAAGTCTAATACCAACTAAAAGGGATTGGATATGAATAAGGCTAGAAATCTAAGGCTAAAATGGGGCTCGTCGAGTCAGGACCAATTTGTCCGAAAATCCAAGCATAACACCCCCTCCAAAAACCAAGTTCTATCATTTTGGGGGGAAAAGTCTATTACCGATAAATTTGAAGTCTAATACAAACTAAAAGGGATTGCATATGAACAAGGTTAGAAATCTAA
Organism: Salix suchowensis; assembly: GCA_029030765.1. Classification (NCBI taxonomy): domain Eukaryota; kingdom Viridiplantae; phylum Streptophyta; class Magnoliopsida; order Malpighiales; family Salicaceae; genus Salix; species Salix suchowensis. The sequence continues at coordinate 16,417,098 of CM054983.1, forward strand.
GGCTAATAATCATTTAAAATGGGGCTCACCAAGTCAGGACCAATTTGTCTGAAAATCCAAGGCTAACACCCCCTCCAAAAACCAAGTTCTATCATTTTGGGGGTAAAAGTCTATTACCCATAAATTTGAAGTCTAATACCAACTAAAAGATATTGGATATGAACAAGGTTAGAAATCTAAGGCTAATACTCATTTAAAATGGGGTTCGTCGAGTCAAGACCAATTTGTCCGAAAATCCAAGGCTAACACCCCCACCAAAAACCAAGTTCTATCATTTTGGGGGGGAAAGTCTATTACCCATAAATTTGAAGTCTAATACCAACTAAAAGGGATTGGATATGAACAAGGTTAGAAATATAAGGCTAATACTCATTTAAAATGGGGCTCGTCGAGTCAGGACCAATTTGTCCGAAAATCCAAGGCTAACACCCCCTCCAAAAACCAAGTTCTATCATTTTGGGAGGAAAAGTCTATTACCCATAAATTTGAAGTCTAATACCAACTAAAAGGGATTGGATATGAATAAGGCTAGAAATCTAAGGCTAAAATGGGGCTCGTCGAGTCAGGACCAATTTGTCCGAAAATCCAAGCATAACACCCCCTCCAAAAACCAAGTTCAATCATTTTTGAGGGAAAAGTCTATTACCCATAAATTTGAAGTCTAATACCAACTAAAAGGTATTGGATATGAACAAGGTTTAAAATCTAAGGCTAATACTCATTTAAATGGGGCTCGTGGAGTCATGATCAAGTTTTTCCGAAAATGCAAGGCTAACACCCCCTCCAAAAACCAAGTTCAATCATTTTTGGGGGAAAAGTCTATTACCCATAAATTTGAAGTCTAATTGATGCGACCCTATTATTTTTCATAATTTCATCCATATTTACATAGTGTTTTGCATATTTTTTATGTATAAAATGCCTTGATATTCTTTGTTTTATATTTTGAAGGCATTTTTGGATGAAAGATGCAAAAAGGAGTAAGTGTGGAGGTAATTGGCAGATTTGACATTCAATCGATGTTTTGTGCAGAGCGTGAGTTCTAGAGATCGAAATGAAGTGATTCCAGTGGAAATGAAAAGCTAACATCCATACCTTTCTGGAAATGTAATGCAAGAAAAATAAAAGGAGAAAGATCATGGAAATCGCATCATGCAAAGTCAAATCTCGCATTCTGCCAATGTTGACCTTTCTTCATTCCAACTTCAATATATCAAGCTACAGAAGTCCGATTGATGAACACTCAATTGGAGTGGATTCAGTACTCAAATACCTATAAACGCTCCAAATTTCAGATCAAAACGATGTCTTATGAAGGAGATATGAATTTTACAAGGGACAACTAAATTCTGCAAACTTAAGGAAGGACTATTTTGTAAAATAGACATTAGGGTTTCTAAGCATATATAAAGGAGAAGAGGAGCATAGAAGTGGCGGCTAGCACAAAAGAAAACACAAAATCTTCCTCCTCCAAACCCTAAATCATGTGTTCTTTCATTTTTTTATTTAGTTGTTCAATAATCATGCAAGGCTAGATTCTTTTGCTTGGTTGCAAGGACATGGAAACCTTCAGATTTCAAGAACTGTGAGATCTATTTTTACCTCAATTTTTCAGTTTATATGATGAATATATTTGTTCTCCTATGCTTATTTTCCTATGATTGTTTATTTAATTGCTA
>CM054983.1:16419276-16533041 GCA_029030765.1 Salix suchowensis
AACCAAACCAAACAAAAACCAAACCCAAACCAAAAACCCAAACCAAACAAACAAAAAAAAACCCAAACAAACCAAACCAAAACCAAAAAACCCAAAAACAAAACCAAACCCAAACCTAACCAAACCAAAAGACAAACAAGAAACCAAACCAAACCAAACAAAAAAAACCCAAACCAAAAATAAACAAACAAAAACCAAACCCAAACCAAACCAAAAAAAACAAACCAAACAAACAAACAAACAAAAAACCAAACCAAACCAAAAAAAATAAAAGACCCAAACCAAACAAAACCCAAACCAAACCAAAACCAAAACCAAACCAAACCCAAACCAAACAAAAAACAAAAAAACAAACCAAATCAAACCAAAAACCAAACCAAACCAAAAAACCCAAACCAAACAAATAAAAAAAAAAAACCAAACCAAACAAATAAACAAAAAAACCCAACCCAATCCAAACAAAACAAAACAAAACCAAACCAAAAAACCGAAACCAAAAAACCAAACAAACCAAAAACCAAAACAAACCAAACCAAACCAAAAACCCAAAACAAAAACAAAAAAAAAAAAACCCAAACAAAACAAACAAACCAAAAAAAACAGGAAATGGACAGGGACCCTAGCTGGGGGGCTGATTTTCATATTTCAAAACCAGGAGAGAGAGAGAGAGATGTACAGGGCAGGCATCACAGGCCTAATGCCTAGCGTGGGTGTTCCCTGATGATATTTATGATACAGATGAGAGAGAGAGAGAGAGGTATAGGGCAGGCATCACAGGCCTAATGCCTAGCCTTGGGTGTTCCCTGATGATATTTATGATACAGATGAGAGAGAGAGAGAGAGAGAGAGAGAGAGACAGTGCATGTGCATCACAGGGCCTAATGCCTAGCCCGGGTGTTCCCCCGATGATATTTATGATACGATGATGAGAGAGAGAGAGGTACAGTGCGGGTGTATCACGAGCCTAATGCCTAGCCCGGGTGTTCCATGATGATATTTATGTAGAATATGTAACATATAAATTCCCCCCCGTTTAAAAATGAATAGTTTAATCGAAATGGGAAGTGGTTCGTATATTTTTTAATTTTAGATGACCTAGGTAAATTTGGCAATTTTTTTTTGAGTTCCATTTTCTCCCCAGTAATATTAGATCTGACAAATTAAAAATAAAAATATTGATTTTTTTTTCAGAAATGAACTTAATTTTTTATGTGCTATAATGACTTATTTGCCGTCTAAAAGGAACAGGAATCGAAACGGGAATTAACCCACATATTTTTTAATTGTAGATAACCTAAGTAAATTTGTAATTTTTTTTTTGAGTTTAATTTTCGCCCTCAAAGAATATTAGATTTAAAATATTAAAAAATGAAAATATTGTAAATTTGTTTTTTAAGAAATAAACTTAAACAAAAGAGTATCAAATTTAAATTCAAAGGCAATTTTTTTTATAAGATTTATTAATTATATTATTATATTAAATGTATTTAAGAATATTGATATTAATTTTTTTAAGGAAAAAATCCTAGGTCATTTACCACTTAAAAAGGGGTTGTATATGAACAAGGTTAGAAATGTAAGGCTAATACTTATTTAAATGGGACTCGTCGAGTCAGGATCAATTTGTCCGAAAATCCAAGGCTAACACCCCCTCCAAAAACCAAGTTCAATCATGTTTGGGGGAAAAGTCTATTACCCATAAATTTGAAGTCCAATACCAACTAAAAAGGGCTTGTATATGAACTAGGTTAGAAATCTAAGGGTTATACCCATTTAAATGGGGCTTGTCGAGTCAAGATCAATTTGTCCGAAAATCCAAGGCTAACACCCCCTCCAAAACCAAAGTTCAATCATGCTTGGGGAAAAAGTCTATTACCCATAAAATTGAAGTCTAATACCAACTAAAAAGGGCTTGGATATGAACAAGGTTAGAAATCTAAGGCTAATTCTCATTTAATGGGGCTCGTCGAGTCAGGTTCAATTTGTCCAAAAATCCAAGGCTAACACCCCCTCCAAAAACCAAGTTCAATCATGGTTGGGGGGAAAGTATATTACCCATAAAATTGAAGTCTAATACGAAATAAAAAGGGATTGGATATGAACAAGGTTACAAATCTAAGGCTAATACTCATTTAAATGCGGCTCGTCGAGTCAGGATCAATTTGTCTGAAAATCCAAGGCTAACACCCCCTCCAAAAACAAAGTTCAATCATGTTTGGGGGAAAAGCGTATTACCCATAAATTTGAAGTCTAATACCAACTAAAAAGGGTTTGGATATGAACTAGGTTAGAAATCTAAGGGTTATACCCATTTAAATGGGGCTTGTCGAGTCAGGATCAATTTGTCCAAAAATCCAAGGCTAACACCCCCTCCAAAAGCAAAGTTCAATCATGCTTCGGGAAAAAATCTATTACCCATAAAATTGAAGTCTAATACCAACAAAAAAGGGCTTGAATATGAACAAGGTTAGAAATATAAGGCTAATACTCATTTAATAGGGCTCGTCGAGTCGGGTTCAATTTGTCCGAAAATCCAAGGCTAACTCCCCCTCCAAAAACCAAGTTCAATCATGGTTGGGGGGAAAGTATATTACCCATAAAATTGTAGTCTAATACCAACTAAAAAGGGATTGGATATGAACAAGGTTACAAATCTAAGGCTAATACTCATTTAAATGCAACTCGTCCAGTCAGGATCAATTTGTCTAAAAATCGAAGTCTAACACCCCCTCCAAAAACCAAGTTCAATCATGCTTGGGGAAAAAGTCTATTACCAATAAAATTGAAGTCTAATACCAATTAAAAAGGGGTTGTATATGAACAAGGTTAGAAATCAAAGGCTAATACTCATTTAAATAGGTCTCGTCGAGTCAGGATCAATTTGTCCGAAAATCCAAGGCTAACACCCCCTCCAAAAACCAAGTTCAATCAAGCTTGGGGAAAAAGTCTATTACCCATAAAATTGAAGTCTAATACCAAATAAAAAGGGCTTGGATATGAAAAAGGTGAAAAATCTAAGGCTAATACTCATTTAATGGGGCTCGTCGAGTCAGGTTCAATTTGTCCGAAAATCGAAGGCTAACACCCCTCCAAAAACCAAGTTCAATCATGCCTAGGGGAAAACTCTATTACCCATAAAATTGAAGTCTAATAACAACTAAAAAGGGATTGGATATGAACAAGGTTAGAAATCTAAGTTAATACTCAATTAAATGGGGCTTGTCGAGTCAGGATCAATTTGTCCGAAAATCCAAGGCTAACACCCCTCCAAAAACGAAGTTCAATCATGCGTGGGGAAAAGTCTATTACCCATAAAATTGAAGTCTAATACCAACTAAAAGGTCTTGGATATGAAAAAGGTTAGAAATATAAGGCTAATACTCAATTAAATGGGGCTCGTCGAGTCAGGATCAATTTGTTCGAATATCCAAGGCTAACACCCCCTCCAAAAACCAAGTTCAATCATTTTTGGGAGTAAAGTGTATTACCCATAAATTTGAAGTCTAATACCAACTAAAAGGTCTTGAATATGAAAAAGGTTAGAAATATAAGGCTAATACTCAATTAAATGGGGCTCGTCGAGTCAGGATCAATTTGTCCGAATATCCAAGGCTAACACCCCCTCCAAAAACCAAGTTCAATCATTTTTGGGAGTAAAGTGTATTACCTATAAATTTGAAGTCTAATACCAACTAAAAGGTCTTGGATATGAAAAAGGTTAGAAATATAAGGCTAATACTCATTTAAATGGGGCTCATCGAGTCAGGATCAATTTGTCCGAAAATCCAAGGCTAACAGTCCCTCCAAAAACCAAGTTCAACCATGTTTTGGGGAAAAAGTGTATTACCTATAAATTTGAAGTCTAATATAAACTAAAAAGGGCTTGGATATGAAAAAGGTTAGAAATATAAGGCTAATACTCATTTAAATGGGGCTTGTCCAGTAAGGATCAATATGTCCGAAAATCCAAGGCTAACACCCCCTCCAAAAACCAAGTTCAACCATGTTTGGGGGAAAATAGTATTACCCATAAATTTAAAGTCTAATACCAACTAAAAAGGGCTTGGATATGAACAAGGTTAGAAATATAACGCTAATTCTCATTTAAATAGGGCTCGTCGAGTCAGGATCAATTTGTCCGAAAATCCAAGGCTAACACCCCCTCCAATAACCAAGTTCAACCATGTTTGGGGGAAAAGTCTATTACCCATAAAATTGAAGTCTAATACCAACTAAAAAGGGCTTGGATATGAACAAGGTTAGAAATATAAGGCTAATACTCACTTAAATGGGGCTCGTCGAGTCAGGATCAATTTGTCCAAAAATCAAAGGCTAACACCCCCTCCAAAAACAAAGTTCAATCATGTTTGGGGGAAAAGCGTATTACCCATAAATTTGAAGTCTAATACCAACTAAAAAGCGCTTTGTTATGAACAAGGTTATAAATATAAGGCTAATACTTATTTAAATGGGGCTCCTCGACTTAGGATCAATTTGTCCGAAAATCCAAGGCTAACACCCCCTCCAAAAACCAAGTTCAATCATGCTTGGGGAAAAAGTCTATTACCCATAAAATTAAAGTCTAATACCAACAAAAACGGATTGGATATGAACAAGGTTAGAAATCTAAGGCTAATACTCATTTAATGGGGCTCGTCGAGTCAGGTTCAATTTGTCTGAAAATCCAAGGCTAACATCCCTCCAAAAACGAAGTTCAATCATGCCTAGGGGAAAAGTCTATTACCCATAAAATTGAAGCCTAATAACAACAAAAAAGGGATTGGATATGAACAAGGTTAGAAATCTAAGGTAATACTCATTTATATGGGGCTCGTCGATTCAGGATCAATTTGTCCGAAAATCCAAGGCTAACACCCCTTCAAAAACCAAGTTCAATCATGCGTGGGGGAAAAGTCTATTACCCTTAAAATTGAAGTCTAATACCAACTAAAAAGGGCTTGGATATGAACAAGGTTAGAAATATAACGCTTATACTCATTTAAATGGGGCTCGTTGAGTCAGGATCAATTTGTCTGAAAATCCAAGGCTAACACCCCCTCCAAAAACAAAGTTTAATCATGTTTGGAGGAAAATTTTATTTCCCATAAATTTGAAGTCTAATACCAACTAAAAAGGGCTTGGGTATGAATAATGTTAGAAATATAAGCCTAATAGTCATTTAAATGGGGCTCGTCGAGTCAGGATCAATTTGTCCGAAAATCCAAGGCTAACACCCCCTCCAAAAACCAAGTTCAACAATGTTTGGGGGAAAAGTATATTACCCATAAATTTGAAGTCTAATACCAACTAAGAGGTCTTGGATATGAAAAAGGTTAGAAATATAAGGCTAATACTCATTTAAATGGGGCTCGTCGAGTCAGGATCAATTTGTCCGAATATCCAAGGCTAACACCCCCTACAAAAACCAAGTTCAAGCATGTTTGGGAGAAAAGTGTATTACCCATAAATTTGAAGTCTAATACCAAGTAAAAGGTCTTGGATATGAAAAAGGTTAGAAATATAAGGCTAATACTCATTTAAATGGGGCTCATCGAGTCATGATCAATTTGTTCGAAAATCCAAGACTAACAGTTCCTCCAAAAACCAAGTTCAACCATGTTTTGGGGAAAAAGTGTATTACCTATAAATTTGATGTCTAATATCAACTAAAGAGGGCTTGGATTTGAAAAATGTTAGAAATATAAGGCTAGTACTCATTTAAATGGGGCTTGTCGAGTAAGGATCAATATGTCCGAAAATCCAAGGCTAACACCCCCTCCAAAAACCAAGTTCAACCATGTTTGGGGTAAAATAGTATTACCCATAAATTTGAAGTCTAATACCAACTAAAAAGGGCTTGGATATGAACAAGGTTAGAAATATAACGCTAATACTCATTTAAATGGGGCTCGTCGAGTCAGGATCAATTTGTCCGAAAATCCAAGGCTAACACCCCCTCCAATAACCAAGTTCAACCATCTTTGGGGGAAAAGTGTATTACCCATAAATTTGAAGTCTAATACCAACTAAAAGGTCTTGGATCTGAGCAAGGTTAGAAATATAAGGCTAATACTCACTTAAATGGGGCTCGTCGAGTCAGGATCAATTTGTCCAAAACTCGAAGCCTAACACCCCCTCCAAAAACAAAGTTCAATCATGTTTGGGGGAAAAGTGTATTACCCGTAAATTTGAAGTCTAATACCAACTAAAAAGGGCTTTGTTATGAACAAGGTTATAAATATAAGGCTAATACTTATTTAAATGGGGCTCCTCGAGTTAGGATCAATTTGTCCGAAAATCCAAGGCTAACACCCCCTCCAAAAACCAAGTTCAATCATGCTTGGGAAAAAGTCTATTACCCATAAATTTGAAGTCTAATACCAAATAAAAAGGGCTTGGATATGAACAAGGTTAGAAATATAACGCTTATACTCATTTAAATGGGGCTCGTCGAGTCAGGATCAATTTATCCGAAAATCCAAGGCTAACACCCCCTCCAAAAACAAAGTTCAATCATGTTTGGGGGAAAAGTCTATTACCCATAAAATTGAAGCCTAATAACAACTAAAAAGGGATTGGATATGAACAAGGTTAGAAATCTAAGGTAATACTCATTTAAATGGGGCTCGTCGAGTCAGGATCAATTTGTCCGGAAATCCAAGGCTAACACCCCTCCAAAACCAAGTTCAATCATTCGTGGGGGAAAAGTCTATTACCCATAAAATTGAAGTCTAATACCAAATAAAAAGGGCTTGGATATGAACAAGGTTAGAAATATAACGCTTATACTCATTTAAATGGGGCTCGTCGAGTCAGGATCAATTTATCCGAAAATCCAAGGCTAACACCCCCTCCAAAAACAAAGTTCAATCATGTTTGGGGGAAAAGTCTATTACCCATAAAATTGAAGCCTAATAACAACTAAAAAGGGATTGGATATGAACAAGGTTAGAAATCTAAGGTAATACTCATTTAAATGGGGCTCGTCGAGTCAGGATCAATTTGTCCGAAAATCCAAGGCTAACACCCCTCCAAAACCAAGTTCAATCATTCGTGGGGGAAAAGTCTATTACCCATAAAATTGAAGTCTAATACCAAATAAAAAGGGCTTGGATATGAACAAGGTTAGAAATATAACGCTTATACTCATTTAAATGGGGCTCGTCGAGTCAGGATCAATTTATCCGAAAATCCAAGGCTAACACCCCCTCCAAAAACAAAGTTCAATCATGTTTGGGGGAAAAGTCTATTACCCATAAAATTGAAGCCTAATAACAACTAAAAAGGGATTGGATATGAAAAAGGTTAGAAATCTAAGGTAATACTCATTTAAATGGGGCTCGTCGAGTCAGGATCAATTTGTCCGAAAATCCAAGGCTAACACCCCTCCAAAACCAAGTTCAATCATGCGTGGGGGAAAAGTCTATTACCCATAAAATTAAAGTCTAATACAAACTAAAAAGGGCTTGGATATGAACAAGGTTAGAAATATAACGCTAATACTCATTTAAATGGGGCTCGTCGAGTCAGGATCAAATTGTCCGACAATCCAAGGCTAACACCCCTCCAATAACCAAGTTCAACCATGTTTGGGTGAAAAGTGTATTACCCATAAATTTGAAGTCTAATACCAACTAAAAGGTCTTGGATATGATCAAGTTTAGAAATATAAGGCTAATACTCACTTAAATGGGGCTCGTCGAGTCAGGATCAATTTGTCCAAAACTCGAAGCCTAACATCCCCTCCAAAAACAAAGTTCAATCATGTTTGGGGGAAAAGTGTGTTACCCATAAATTTGAAGTCTAATACCAACTAAAAAGGGCTTGGATATGAACAAGGTTAGAAATATAAGGCTAATACTCATTTAAATGGGGCTTGTCGAGTAAGGATCAATATGTCCGAAAATCCAAGGCTAACACCCCCTCCAAAAACCAAGTTCAACCATGTTTGGGGGAAAATTGTATTACCCATAAATTTGAAGTCTAATACCAACTAAAAAGGGATTGGATAAGAACAAGGTTAGATATATAACGCTAATACTCATTTAAATGGGGCTCGTCGAGTCAGGATCAATTTGTCCGACAATCCAAGGCTAACACCCCCTCCAATAACCAAGTTCAATCTTTTTGGGGGGAAAAGTCTATTACCCATAAAATTGAAGTCTAATACCAACTAAAAAGGGCTTGGATATGAACAAGGTTAGAAATATAACGCTTATACTCATTTAAATGGGGCTCGTCGAGTCAGGATCAATTTGTCCGAAAATCCAAGGCTAACACCCCCTCCAAAAACAAAGTTTAATCATGTTTGGGGGAAAATTTTATTTCCCATAAATTTGAAGTCTAATACCAACTAAAAAGGGCTTGGGTATGAATAATGTTAGAAATCTAAGCCTAATAGTCATTTAAATGGGGCTCGTCGAGTCAGGATCAATTTGTCCGAAAATCCAAGGCTAACACCCCCTCCAAAAACCAATTTCAACCATGTTTGGGGGAAAATTTTATTACCCATAAATTTGAAGTCTAATACCAACTAAAAGGTCTTGGATATGAAAAAGGTTAGAAATATAAGGCTAATACTCATTTAAATGGGGCTCGTCGAGTCAGGATCAATTTGTCCGAATATCCAAGGCTAACACCCCCTCCAAAAACCAAGGTCAAGCATGTTTGGGAGAAAAGTGTATTACCTATAAATTTGAAGTCTAATACCAACTAAAAGGTCTTGGATATGAAAAAGGTTAGAAATATAAGGCTAATACTCATTTAAATGGGGCTCGTCGAGTCAGGATCAATTTGTCCGAAAATCCAAGGCTAACAGTCCCTCCAAAAACCAAGTCCAACCATGTTTTGGGGAAAAAGTGTATTACCTATAAATTTGATGTCTAATATCAACTAAAAAGGGCTTGGATATGAAAAAGGTTAGAAGTATAAGGCTAATACTCATTTAAATGGGGCTTGTCGAGTAAGGATCAATATGTCCGAAAATCCAAGGGTAACACCCCCTCCAAAAACCAAGTTCAACCATGTTTGGGGGAAAATAGTATTACCCATAAATTTGGAGTCTAATACCAACTAAAAAGGGCTTGGATATGAACAAGGTTAGAAATATAACGCTAATACTCATTTAAATGGGGCTCGTCGAGTCAGGATCAATTTGTCCGACAATCCAAGGCTAACACCCCTCCAATAACCAAGTTCAACCATGTTTGGGTGAAAAGTGTATTACCCATAAATTTGAAGTCTAATACCAACTAAAAGGTCTTGGATATGATCAAGTTTAGAAATATAAGGCTAATACTCACTTAAATGGGGCTCGTCGAGTCAGGATCAATTTGTCCAAAACTCGAAGCCTAACATCCCCTCCAAAAACAAAGTTCAATCATGTTTGGGGGAAAAGTGTGTTACCCATAAATTTGAAGTCTAATACCAACTAAAAAGGGCTTGGATATGAACAAGGTTAGAAATATAACGCTTATACTCATTTAAATGGGGGCTTGTCGAGTCAGATCAATTTGTCCGAAAAATCCAAGGCTAACACCCCCTCCAAAAACCAAGTTCAACCATGTTTGGGGGAAAAGTCTATTACCCATAAATTTAAAGTCTAATACCAACTAAAAGGTCTTGGATATGAAAAAGGTTAGAAATATGAGGCTAATACTCATTTAAATGGGGCTCCTCGAGTCAGGATCAATTTGTCCGAAAATCCAAGGCTAACAGTCCCTCCAAAAACCAAGTTCAACCATGTTTTGGGGGAAAAAAGTGTATTACCCTATAAATTTGATGTCTAATATCAACTAAAAAGGGATTGGATATGAAAAAGGTTAGAAATATAAGGCTAATACTCATTTAAATGGGGCTTGTCGAGTAAGGATCAATATGTCCGAAAATCCAAGGCTAACACCCCCTCCAAAAACCAAGTTCAACCATGTTTGGGGGAAAATTGTATTACCCATAAATTTGAAGTCTAATACCAACTAAAAAGGGGATTGGATAAGAACAAGGTTAGAAATATAACGCTAATACTCATTTAAATGGGGCTCGTCGAGTCAGGATCAATTTGTCCGACAATCCAAGGCTAACACCCCCTCCAATAACCAAGTTCAACCATGTTTGGGGGAAAAAGTCTATTACCCATAAAATTTGAAGTCTAATACCAACTAAAAAGGGCTTGGATATGAACAAGGTTAGAAATATAACGCTTATACTCATTTAAATGGGGCTCGTCGAGTCGGGATCAATTTGTCCGAAAAATCCAAGGCTAACACCCCCTCCAAAAACAAAGTTTAATCATGTTTGGGGAGAAAATTTTATTTCCCATAAATTTGAAGTCTAATACCAACTAAAAGGGCTTGGGTATGAATAATGTTAGAAATCTAAGCCTAATATGTCATTTAAATGGGGCTCGCCGAGTCAGATCAATTTGTCCGAAAATCCAAGGCTAACACCCCCTCCAAAAACCAAGTTCAACCATGTTTGGGGGAAAATTTTATTACCCATAAATTTGAAGTCTAATACCAACTAAAAGGTCTTGGATATGAAAAAGGTTAGAAATATAAGGCTAATACTCATTTAAATGGGGCTCGTCGAGTCAGGATCAATTTGTCCGAATATCCAAGGCTAACACCTCCTCCAAAAACCAAGTTCAAGCATGTTTGGGAGAAAAGTGTATTACCTATAAATTTGAAGTCTAATACCAACTAAAAGGTCTTGGATATGAAAAAGGTTAGAAATATAAGGCTAATACTCATTTAAATGGGGCTCGCCGAGTCAGATCAATTTGTCCGAAAAATCCAAGGCTAACACTCCCTCCAAAAACCAAGTCCAACCATGTTTTGGGGAGAAAAAGTGTATTACCCTATAAATTTGATGTCTAATATCAACTAAAAAGGGCTTGGATATGAAAAAGGTTAGAAGTATAAGGCTAATACTCATTTAAATGGGGCTTGTCGAGTAAGGATCAATATGTCCGAAAATCCAAGGGTAACACCCCCTCCAAAAACCAAGTTCAACCATGTTTGGGGGAAAATAGTATTACCCATAAATTTGGAGTCTAATACCAACTAAAAAGGGCTTGGATATGAACAAGGTTAGAAATATAACGCTAATACTCATTTAAATGGGGCTCGTCGAGTCAGGATCAAATTGTCCGACAATCCAAGGCTAACACCCCTCCAATAACCAAGTTCAACCATGTTTGGGTGAAAAGTGTATTACCCATAAATTTGAAGTATAATACCAACTAAAAGGTCTTGGATATGATCAAGTTTAGAAATATAAGGCTAATACTCACTTAAATGGGGCTCGTCTAGTCAGGATCAATTTGTCCAAAACTCGAAGCCTAACATCCCCTCCAAAAACAAAGTTCAATCATGTTTGGGGGAAAAGTGTGTTACCCATAAATTTGAAGTCTAATACCAACTAAAAAGGGCTTGGATATGAACAAGGTTAGAAATATAACGCTTATACTCATTTAAATGGGGCTTGTCGAGTCAGGATCAATTTGTCCGAAAATCCAAGGCTAACACCCCCTCCAAAACCAAGTTCAACCATGTTTGGGGGAAAAGTCTATTACCCATAAATTTAAAGTCTAATACCAACTAAAAGGTCTTGGATATGAAAAAGGTTAGAAATATGAGGCTAATACTCATTTAAATGGGGCTCCTCGAGTCAGGATCAATTTGTCCGAAAATCCAAGGCTAACACTCCCTCCAAAAACCAAGTTCAACCATGTTTTGGGGAAAAAAGTGTATTACCCTATAAATTTGATGTCTAATATCAACTAAAAAGGGGATTGGATATGAAAAAGGTTAGAAATATAAGGCTAATACTCATTTAAATGGGGGCTTGTCGAGTAAGGATCAATATGTCCGAAAATCCAAGGCTAACACCCCCTCCAAAAACCAAGTTCAACCATGTTTGGGGGAAAATTGTATTACCCATAAATTTGAAGTCTAATACCAACTAAAAAGGGGATTGGATAAGAACAAGGTTAGAAATATAACGCTAATACTCATTTAAATGGGGCTCGCCGAGTCGGGGATCAATTTGTCCGACAATCCAAGGCTAACACCCCCTCCAATAACCAAGTTCAACCATGTTTGGGGGAAAAGTCTATTACCCATAAAATTTGAAGTCTAATACCAACTAAAAAGGGCTTGGATATGAACAAGGTTAGAAATATAACGCTTATACTCATTTAAATGGGGCTCGCCGAGTCAGGGATCAATTTGTCCGAAAAATCCAAGGCTAACACCCCTCCAAAAACAAAGTTTAATCATGTTTGGGGGAAAATTTGTATTTCCCATAAATTTGAAGTCTAATACCAACTAAAAGGGCTTGGGTATGAATAATGTTAGAAATCTAAGCCTAATAGTCATTTAAATGGGGCTCGCCGAGTCAGGGATCAATTTGTCCGAAAATCCAAGGCTAACACCCCCTCCAAAAACCAAGTTCAACCATGTTTGGGGAGAAAATTTGTATTACCCATAAATTTGAAGTCTAATACCAACTAAAAGGTCTTGGATATGAAAAAGGTTAGAAATATAAGGCTAATACTCATTTAAATGGGGCTCGTCGAGTCAGGATCAATTTGTCCGAATATCCAAGGCTAACACCTCCTCCAAAAACCAAGTTCAAGCATGTTTGGGAGAAAAGTGTATTACCTATAAATTTGAAGTCTAATACCAACTAAAAGGTCTTGGATATGAAAAAGGTTAGAAATATAAGGCTAATACTCATTTAAATGGGGCTCGTCGAGTCAGGATCAATTTGTCCGAAAATCCAAGGCTAACAGTCCCTCCAAAAACTAAGTCCAACCATGTTTTGGGGAAAAAGTGTATTACCTATAAATTTGATGTCTAATATCAACTAAAAAGGGCTTGGATATGAACAAGGTTAGAAATATAACGCTAATACTCATTTAAATGGGGCTCGTCGAGTCAGGATCAATTTGTCCGACAATCCAAGACTAACACCCCCTCCAATAACCAAGTTCAACCATGTTTGGGTGAAAAGTGTATTACCCATAAATTTGAAGTCTAATACCAAATAAAAGGTCTTGGATGTGAGCAAGGTTAGAAATATAAGGCTAATACTCACTTAAATGGGGCTCGTCGAGTCAGGATCAATTTGTCCAAAACTCGAAGCCTAACACCCCCTCCAAAAACAAAGTTCAATCATGTTTGGGGGAAAAGTGTGTTACCCATAAATTTGAACTCTAATACCAACTAAAAAGGGCTTTGTTATGAACAAGGTTATAAATATAAGGCTAATAGTTATTTAAATGGGGCTCCTCGAGTTAGGATCAATTTGTCCGAAAATCCAAGGCTAACACCCCTCCAAAAACCAAGTTCAATCATGCTTTGGGAAAAAAGTCTATTACCCATAAATTTGAAGTCTAATACCAACTAAAAGGCCTTGGATATGAAAAAGGTTAGAAATATAAGGCTAATACTCATTTAAATGGGGCTCGTCGAGTCAGGATCAATTTGTCCGAAAATCCAAGGCTAACAGTCCCTCCAAAAACTAAGTCCAACCATGTTTTGGGGAAAAAGTGTATTACCTATAAATTTGATGTCTAATATCAACTAAAAAGGGCTTGGATATGAACAAGGTTAGAAATATAACGCTAATACTCATTTAAATGGGGCTCGTCGAGTCAGGATCAATTTGTCCGACAATCCAAGACTAACACCCCCTCCAATAACCAAGTTCAACCATGTTTGGGTGAAAAGTGTATTACCCATAAATTTGAAGTCTAATACCAAATAAAAGGTCTTGGATGTGAGCAAGGTTAGAAATATAAGGCTAATACTCATTTAAATGGGGCTCGTCGAGTCAGGATCAATTTGTCCAAAACTCGAAGCCTAACACCCCCTCCAAAAACAAAGTTCAATCATGTTTGGGGGAAAAGTGTGTTACCCATAAATTTGAACTCTAATACCAACTAAAAAGGGCTTTGTTATGAACAAGGTTATAAATATAAGGCTAATACTTATTTAAATGGGGCTCCTCGAGTTAGGATCAATTTGTCCGAAAATCCAAGGCTAACACCCCCTCCAAAAACCAAGTTCAATCATGCTTGGGAAAAAGTCTATTACCCATAAATTTGAAGTCTAATACCAACTAAAAGGCCTTGGATATGAAAAAGGTTAGAAATATAAGGCTAATACTCATTTAAATGGGGCTCGTCGAGTCAGGATCAATTTATCCGAAAATCCAAGGCTAACACCCCTCCAAAAAACAAAGTTCAACCATGTTTGGGGGAAAAGTCTATTACCCATAAAATTGAAGCCTAATAACAACTAAAAAGGGATTGGATATGAACAAGGTTAGAAATCTAAGGTAATACTCATTTAAATGGGGCTCGCCGAGTCAGGGATCAATTTGTCCCGAAAATCCAAGGCTAACACCCCTCCAAAAACCAAGTTCAATCATGTCGTGGGGGAAAAGTCTATTACCCATAAAATTGAAGTCTAATACCAAATAAAAAGGGCTTGGATATGAACAAGGTTAGAAATATAACGCTTATACTCATTTAAATGGGGCTCGTCGAGTCGGATCAATTTATCCGAAAATCCAAGGCTAACACCCCTCCAAAAACAAAGTTCAATCATGTTTGGGGAGAAAAGTCTATTACCCATAAAATTTGAAGCCTAATAACAACTAAAAAGGGGATTGGATATGAACAAGGTTAGAAATCTAAGGTAATACTCATTTAAATGGGGCTCGTCGAGTCAGGGATCAATTTGTCCGAAAATCCAAGGCTAACACCCCTCCAAAAACCAAGTTCAATCATGCGTGGGGGAAAAAGTCTATTACCCATAAAATTTGAAGTCTAATACAAACTAAAAAGGGCTTGGATATGAAAAAGGTTAGAAATATAACGCTTATACTCATTTAAATGGGGCTCGTCGAGTCAGGATCAATTTGTCTCAAAATCCAAGGCTAACACCCCCTCCAAAAACAAAGTTTAATCATGTTTGGGGGAAAATTTTATTTCCCATAAATTTGAAGTCTAATACCAACTAAAAAGGGCTTGGGTATGAATAATGTTATAAATCTAAGCCTAATAGTCATTTAAATGGGGCTCGTCGAGTCAGGATCAATTTGTCCGAAAATCCAAGGCTAACACCCCCTCCAAAAACCAAGTTCAACCATGTTTGGGGGAAAATTTTATTACCCATAAATTTGAAGTCTAATACCAACTAAAAGGTCTTGGATATGAAAAAGGTTAGAAATATAAGGCTAATACTCATTTAAATGGGGCTCGTCGAGTCAGGATCAATTTGTCCGAATATCCAAGGCTAACACCCCCTCCAAAAACCAAGTTCAAGCATGTTTGGGAGAAAAGTGTATTACCTATAAATTTGAAGTCTAATACCAACTAAAAGGTCTTGGATATGAAAAAGGTTAGAAATATAAGGCTAATACTAATTTAAATGGGGCTCGTCGAGTCAGGATCAATTTGTCCGAAAATCCAAGGCTAACAGTCCCTCCAAAAACCAAGTCCAACCATGTTTTGGGGAAAAAGTGTATTACCTATAAATTTGATGTCTAATATCAACTAAAAAGGGCTTGGATATGAAAAAGGTTAGAAGTATAAGGCTAATACTCATTTAAATGGGGCTTGTCGAGTAAGGATCAATATGTCCGAAAATCCAAGGGTAACACCCCCTCCAAAAACCAAGTTCAACCATGTTTGGGGGAAAATAGTATTACCCATAAATTTGGAGTCTAATACCAACTAAAAAGGGCTTGGATATGAACAAGGTTAGAAATATAACGCTAATACTCATTTAAATGGGGCTCGTCGAGTCAGGATCAATTTGTCCGACAATCCAAGGCTAACACCCCTCCAATAACCAAGTTCAACCATGTTTGGGTGAAAAGTGTATTACCCATAAATTTGAAGTCTAATACCAACTAAAAGGTCTTGGATATGATCAATTTTAGAAATATAAGGCTAATACTCACTTAAATGGAGCTCGTCGAGTCAGGATCAATTTGTCCAAAACTCGAAGCCTAACATCCCCTCCAAAAACAAAGTTCAATCATGTTTGGGGGAAAAGTGTGTTACCCATAAATTTGAAGTCTAATACCAACTAAAAAGGGCTTGGATATGAACAAGGTTAGAAATATAACGCTTATACTCATTTAAATGGGGCTTGTCGAGTCAGGATCAATTTGTCCGAAAATCCAAGGCTAACACCCCCTCCAAAACCAAGTTCAACCATGTTTGGGGGAAAAGTCTATTACCCATAAATTTAAAGTCTAATACCAACTAAAAGGTCTTGGATATGAAAAAGGTTAGAAATATGAGGCTAATACTCATTTAAATGGGGCTCCTCAAGTCAGGATCAATTTGTCCGAAAATCCAAGGCTAACAGTCCCTCCAAAAACCAAGTTCAACCATGTTTTGGGGGAAAAAGTGTATTACCCTATAAATTTGATGTCTAATATCAACTAAAAAGGGATTGGATATGAAAAAGGTTAGAAATATAAGGCTAATACTCATTTAAATGGGGCTTGTCGAGTAAGGATCAATATGTCCGAAAATCCAAGGCTAACAGCCCCTCCAAAAACCAAGTTCAACCATGTTTGGGGGGAAATTGTATTACCCATAAATTTGAAGTCTAATACCAACTAAAAAGGGATTGGATAAGAACAAGGTTAGAAATATAACGCTAATACTCATTTAAATGGGGCTCGTCGAGTCAGGATCAATTCGTCCGACAATCCAAGGCTAACACCCCCTCCAATAACGAAGTTCAACCATATTTGGGGGAAAAGTCTATTACCCATAAAATTGAAGTCTAATACCAACTAAAAAGGGCTTGGATATGAACAAGGTTAGAAATATAACGCTTATACTCATTTAAATGGGGCTCGTCGAGTCAGGATCAATTTGTCCGAAAATCCAAGGCTAACACCCCCTCCAAAAACAAAGTTTAATCATGTTTGGGGGAAAATTTTATTTCCCATAAATTTGAAGTCTAATACCAACTAAAAAGGGCTTGGGTATGAATAATGTTAGAAATCTAAGCCTAATAGTCATTTAAATGGGGCTCGTCGAGTCAGGATCAATTTGTCCGAAAATCCAAGGCTAACACCCCCTCCAAAAACCAAGTTCAACCATGTTTGGGGGAAAATTTTATTACCCATAAATTTGAAGTCTAATACCAACTAAAAGGTCTTGGATATGAAAAAGGTTAGAAATATAAGGCTAATACTCATTTAAATGGGGCTCGTCGAGTCAGGAACAATTTGTCCGAATATCCAAGGCTAACACCTCCTCCAAAAACCAAGTTCAAGCATGTTTGGGAGAAAAGTGTATTACCTATAAATTTGAAGTCTAATACCAACTAAAAGGTCTTGGATATGAAAAAGGTTAGAAATATAAGGCTAATACTCATTTAAATGGGGCTCGTCGAGTCAGGATCAATTTGTCCAAAAATCCAAGGCTAACAGTCCCTCCAAAAACTAAGTCCAACCATGTTTTGGGGAAAAAGTGTATTACCTATAAATTTGATGTCTAATATCAACTAAAAAGGGCTTGGATATGAACAAGGTTAGAAATATAACGCTAATACTCATTTAAATGGGGCTCGTCGAGTCAGGATCAATTTGTCCGACAATCCAAGACTAACACCCCCTCCAATAACCAAGTTCAACCATGTTTGGGTGAAAAGTGTATTACCCATAAATTTGAAGTCTAATACCAACTAAAAGGTCTTGGATGTGAGCAAGGTTAGAAATATAAGGCTAATACTCACTTAAATGGGGCTCGTCGAGTCAGGATCAATTTGTCCAAAACTCGAAGCCTAACACCCCCTCCAAAAACAAAGTTCAATCATGTTTGGGGGAAAAGTGTGCTATCCATAAATTTGAAGTCTAATACCAACTAAAAAGGGCTTGGATATGAACAAGGTTAGAAATATAACGCTTATACTCATTTAAATGGGGCTTGTCGAGTCAGGATCAATTTGTCCGAAAATCCAAGGCTAACACCCCCTCCAAAACCAAGTTCAACCATGTTTGGGGGAAAAGTCTATTACCCATAAATTTAAAGTCTAATACCAACTAAAAGGTCTTGGATATGAAAAAGGTTAGAAATATGAGGCTAATACTCATTTAAATGGGGCTCCTCGAGTCAGGATCAATTTGTCCGAAAATCCAAGGCTAACAGTCCCTCCAAAAACCAAGTTCAACCATGTTTTGGGGAAAAAGTGTATTACCTATAAATTTGATGTCTAATATCAACTAAAAAGGGATTGGATATGAAAAAGGTTAGAAATATAAGGCTAATACTCATTTAAATGGGGCTTGTCGAGTAAGGATCAATATGTCCGAAAATCCAAGGCTAACACCCCCTCCAAAAACCAAGTTCAACCATGTTTGGGGGAAAATTGTATTACCCATAAATTTGAAGTCTAATACCAACTAAAAAGGGATTGGATAAGAACAAGGTTAGAAATATAACGCTAATACTCATTTAAATGGGGCTCGTCGAGTCAGGATCAATTTGTCCGACAATCCAAGGCTAACACCCCCTCCAATAACCAAGTTCAACCATGTTTGGGGGAAAAGTCTATTACCCATAAAATTGAAGTCTAATACCAACTAAAAAGGGCTTGGATATGAACAAGGTTAGAAATATAACGCTTATACTCATTTAAATGGGGCTCGTCGAGTCAGGATCAATTTGTCCGAAAATCCATGGCTAACACCCCCTCCAAAAACAAAGTTTAATCATGTTTGGGGGAAAATTTTATTTCCCATAAATTTGAAGTCTAATACCAACTAAAAAGGGCTTGGGTATGAATAATGTTAGAAATCTAAGCCTAATAGTCATTTAAATGGGGCTCGTCGAGTCAGGATCAATTTGTCCGAAAATCCAAGGCTAACACCCCCTCCAAAAACCAAGTTCAACCATGTTTGGGGGAAATTTTTATTACCCATAAATTTGAAGTCTAATACCAACTAAAAGGTCTTGGATATGAAAAAGGTTAGAAATATAAGGCTAATACTCATTTAAATGGGGCTCGTCGAGTCAGGATCAATTTGTCCGAATATCCAAGGCTAACACCTCCTCCAAAAACCAAGTTCAAGCATGTTTGGGAGAAAAGTGTATTACCTATAAATTTGAAGTCTAATACCAACTAAAAGGTCTTGGATATGAAAAAGGTTAGAAATATAAGTCTAATACTCATTTAAATGGGGCTCGTCGAGTCAGGATCAATTTGTCCGAAAATCCAAGGCTAACAGTCCCTCCAAAAACTAAGTCCAACCATGTTTTGGGGAAAAAGTGTATTACCTATAAATTTGATGTCTAATATCAACTAAAAAGGGCTTGGATATGAACAAGGTTAGAAATATAACGCTAATACTCATTTAAATGGGGCTCGTCGAGTCAGGATCAATTTGTCCGACAATCCAAGACTAACACCCCCTCCAATAACCAAGTTCAACCATGTTTGGGTGAAAAGTGTATTACCCATAAATTTGAAGTCTAATACCAACTAAAAGGTCTTGGATGTGAGCAAGGTTAGAAATATAAGGCTAATACTCACTTAAATGGGGCTCGTCGAGTCAGGATCAATTTGTCCAAAACTCAAAGCCTAACACCCCCTCCAAAAACAAAGTTCAATCATGTTTGGGGGAAAAGTGTGTTACCCATAAATTTGAACTCTAATACCAACTAAAAAGGTCTTTGTTATGAACAAGGTTATAAATATAAGGCTAATACTTATTTAAATGGGGCTCCTCGAGTTAGGATCAATTTGTCCGAAAATCCAAGGCTAACACCCCCTCCAAAAACCAAGTTCAATCATGCTTGGGAAAAAGTCAATTACCCATAAATTTGAAGTCTAATACCAACTAAAAGTCCTTGGATATGAAAAAGGTTAGAAATATAAGGCTAATACTCATTTAAATGGGGCTCGTCGAGTCAGGATCAATTTGTCCGAAAATCCAAGGCTAACACCCATCCAAAACCAAATTCAATCATGCGTGGGGGAAAAGTCTATTACCCATAAAATTGAAGTCTAATACCAACTAAAAAGGGCTTGGATATGAACAAGGTTAGAAATATAACGCTTATACTCATTTAAATGGGGCTTGTCGAGTCAGGATCAATTTGTCCGAAAATCCAAGGCTAACACCCCCTCCAAAAACAAAGTTTAATCATGTTTGGGGGGAAATTTTATTTCCCATAAATTTGAAGTCTAATACCAACTAAAAAGGGCTTGGGTATGAATAATGTTAGAAATCTAAGCCTAATAGTCATTTAAATGGGGCTCGTCGAGTCAGGATCAATTTGTCCGAAAATCCAAGGCTAACACCCCCTCCAAAAACCAAGTTCAACCATGTTTGGGGGAAAAATTTATTTCACATAAATTTGAAGTCTAATACCAACTAAACGGTCTTGGATATGAAAAAGGTTAGAAATATAAGGCTAATACTCATTTAAATGGGGCTCGTCGAGTCAGGATCAATTTGTCCGAATATCCAAGGCTACCACCCCCTCTAAAAACCAAGTTCAATCATTTTTGGGGGAAAAGTCTATTACCCATAAATTTAAAGTCTAATACCAACTAAAAGGTCTTGGATATGAAAAAGGTTAGAAATATAAGGCTAATACTCATTTAAATGGGGCTCGTCGAGTCAGGATCAATTTGTCCGAATATCCAAGGCTAACACCCCCTCCAAAAACCAAGTCCAAGCTTGTTTGGGAGAAAAGTGTATTACCCATAAATTTGAAGTCTAATACCAACTAAAAGGTCATGGATATGAAAAAGGTTAGAAATATAAGGCTAATACTCATTTAAATGGGGCTCATCGAGTCAGGATCAATTTGTCCAAAAATCCAAGGCTAACAGTCCCTCCAAAAACCAAGTTCAACCATGTTTTGGGGAAAAAGTGTATTACCTATAAATTTGATGTCTAATATCAACTAAAAAGGGCTTGGATATGAAAAAGGTTAGAAATATAAGGCTAATACTCATTTAAATGGGGCTTGTCGAGTAAGGATCAATATGTCCGAAAATCCAAGGCTAACACCCCCTCCAAAAACCAAGTTCAACCATGTTTGGGGGAAAATAGTATTACCCATAAATTTGAAGTCTAATACCAACTAAAAAGGGATTGGATAAGAACAAGGTTAGAAATATAACGCTAATACTCATTTAAATGGGGCTCGTCGAGTCAGGATCAATTTGTCCGACAATCCAAGGCTAACACCCCCTCCAATAACCAAGTTCAACCATGTTTGGGGGAAAAGTGTATTACCCATAAATTTCAAGTCTAATACCAACTAAAAGGTCTTGGATATGAGCAAGGTTATAAATATAAGTCTAATACTCACTTAAATGGGGCTCGTCGAGTCAGGATCAATTTGTCCAAAACTCGAAGCCTAACACCCCCTCCAAAAACAAAGTTCAATCATGTTTGGGGGAAAAGTGTATTACCCATAAATTTGAAGTCTAATACCAACTAAAAAGGGATTTGTTATGAACAAAGGTTATAAATATAAGGCCAATACTTATTTAAATGGGGCTCCTTGAGTTAGGATCAATTTGTCTGAAAATCCAAGGCTAACACCCCCTCCAAAAACCAAGTTCAATCATGCTTGGGAAAAAGTCTATTACCCATAAATTTGAAGTCTAATACCAACTAAAAGGTCTTGTATATGAGAAAGGTTAGAAATATAAGTCTAATACTCACTTAAATGGGGCTCGTCGAGTCAGGATCAATTTGTCCAAAACTCGAAGCCTAACACCCCCTCCAAAAACAAAGTTCCATCATGTTTGGGGGAAACGTGTATTACCCATAAATTTGAAGTCTAATACCAACTAAAAGGCCTTGGATATGAAAAAGGTTAGAAACATAAGGATAATACGCATTTAAATGGGGCTCGTCGAGTCAGGATCAATTTATCCGAAAATCCAAGGCTAACACCCCCTCCAAAAACCAAGTTCAATCATGCTTGGGAAAAAGTCTATTACCCATAAATTTGAAGTCTAATACCAACTAAAAGGCCTTGGATATGAAAAAGGTTAGAAATATAAGGCTAATACTCATTTAAATGGGGCTCGTCGAGTCAGGATCAATTTATCCGAAAATCCAAGGCTAACACCCCCTCGAAAAACAAAGTTCAATCATGTTTGGGGGAAAAGTCTATTACCCATAAAATTGAAGCCTAATAACAACTAAAAAGGGATTGGATATGAATAAGGTTAGAAATCTAAGGTAATACTCATTTAAATGGGGCTCGTCGAGTCAGGATCAATTTGTCCGAAAATCCAAGGCTAACACCCATCCAAAACCAAATTCAATCTTGCGTGGGGGAAAAGTCTATTACCCATAAAATTGAAGTCTAATACCAACTAAAAAGGGCTTGGATATGAACAAGGTTTGAAATATAACGCTTATACTCATTTAAATGGGGCTTGTCGAGTCAGGATCAATTTGTCCGAAAATCCAAGGCTAACACCCCCTCCAAAACCAAGTTCAATTATGCGTGGGGGAAAAGTCTATTACCCATAAAATTGAAGTCTAATACCAACTAAAATGGGCTTGGATATGAACAAGGTTAGAAATATAACGCTTATACTCATTTAAATGGGGCTCGTCGAGTCAGGATCAATTTGTCCGAAAATCCAAGGCTAACACCCCCTCCAAAAACAAAGTTTAATCATGTTTGGGGGAAAATTTTATTTCCCATAAATTTGAAGTCTAATACCAACTAAAAAGGGCATGGGTATGAATAATGTTAGAAATCTAAGCCTAATAGTCATTTAAATGGGGCTCGTCGAGTCAGGATCAATTTGTCCAAAAATCCAAGGCTAACACCCCCTCCAAAAACCAAGTTCAACCATGTTTGGGGGAAAATTTTATTACCCTTAAATTTGAAGTCTAATACCAACTAAAAGGTCTTGGATATGAAAAAGGTTAGAAATATAAGGCTAATACTCATTTAAATGGGGCTCGTCGAGTCAGGATCAATTTGTCCGAATATCCAAGGCTAACACCTCCTCCAAAAACCAAGTTCAAGCATGTTTGGGAGAAAAGTGTATTACCTATAAATTTGAAGTCTAATAACAACTAAAAGGTCTTGGATATAAAAAAGGTTAGAAATATAAGGCTAATACTCACTTAAATGGGGCTCGTCGAGTCAGGATCAATTTGTCCAAAACTCGAAGCCTAACACCCCCTCCAAAAACAAAGTTCCATCATGTTTGGGGGAAAAATGTATTACCCATAAATTTGAAGTCTAATACCAACTAAAAAGGGCTTTGTTATGAACAAGGTTATAAATATAAGGCTAATACTTATTTAAATGGGGCTCCTCGAGTTAGGATCAATTTGTCTGAAAATCCAAGGCTAACACCCCCTCCAAAAACCAAGTTCAATCATGCTTGGGAAAAAGTCTATTACCCATAAATTTGAAGTCTAATACCAACTAAAAGGCCTTGGATATGAAAAAGGTTAGAAATATAAGGCTAATACTCATTTAAATGGGGCTCGTCGAGTCAGGATCAATTTATCCGAAAATCCAAGGCTAACACCCCCTCCAAAAACAAAGTTCAATCATGTTTGGGGGAAAAGTCTATTACCCATAAAATTGAAGCCTAATAACAACTAAAAAGGGATTGGATATGAACAAGGTTATAAATCTAATTTAATACTCATTTAAATGGGGCTCGTCGAGTCAGGATCAATTTGTCCGAAAATCCAAGGCTAACACCCCTCCAAAACCAAGTTCAATCATGCGTGGGGGAAAAGTCTATTACCCATAAAATTGAAGTCTAATACAAACTAAAAAGGGCTTGGATATGAAAAAGGTTAGAAATATAACGCTTATATTCATTTAAATGGGGCTCGTCGAGTCAGGATCAATTTGTCCGAAAATCCAAGGCTAACACCCCCTCCAAAAACAAAGTTTAATCATGTTTGGGGGAAAATTTTATTTCCCATAAATTTGAAGTCTAATACCAACTAAAAAGGGCTTGGGTATGAATAATGTTAGAAATCTAAGCCTAATAGTCATTTAAATGGGGCTCGTCGAGTCAGGATCAATTTGTCCAAAAATCCAAGGCTAACACCCCCTCCAAAAACCAAGTTCAACCATGTTTGGGGGAAAAATTTATTTCCCATAAATTTGAAGTCTAATACCAACTAAACGGTCTTGGATATGAAAAAGGTTAGAGATATAAGGCTAATACTCATTTAAATGGGGCTCGTCGAGTCAGGGATCAATTTGTCCGAATATCCAAGGCTAACACCCCCTCCAAAAACCAAGTTCAAGCATGTTTGGGAGAAAAGTGTATTACCCATAAATTTGAAGTCTAATACCAACTAAAAGGTCTTGGATATGAAAAAGGTTAGAAATATAAGGCTAATACTCATTTAAATGGGGCTCATCGAGTCAGGATCAATTTGTCCGAAAATCCAAGGCTAACAGTCCCCTCCAAAAACCAAGTTCAACCATGTTTTGGGGAAAACGTTTATTACCTATAAATTTGATGTCTAATATCAACTAAAAAGGGCTTGGATATGAAAAAGTTTAGAAATATAAGGATAATACTCATTTAAATGGGGCTTGTCGAGTCAAGATCAATTTGTCCGAAAATCCAAGGCTAACACTCCCTCCAAAAACCAAGTTCAACCATGTTTGGGGGAAAATAGTATTACCCATAAATTTGAAGTCTAATACAAACTAAAAAGGGCTTGGATATGAACAAGGTTAAAAATATAACGCTAATACTCATTTAAATGGGGCTCGTCGAGTCAGGATCAATTTGTCCGAAAATCCAAGGCTAACACCCCCTCCAAAAACAAAGTTCAATCATGTTTGGGGGAAAAGTGTATTACCCATTAATTTGAAGTCTAATACCAACTAAAAGGTCTTGTATATGAGAAAGGTTAGAAATATAAGGCTAATACTCATTTAAATGGGGCTCGTCGAGTCAGGATCAATTTGTCCGAAAATCCAAGGCTAACACCCCCTCGAAAAACAAAGTTCAATCATGTTTGGGGGAAAAGTCTATTACCCATAAAATTGAAGCCTAATAACAACTAAAAAGGGATTGGATATGAATAAGGTTAGAAATCTAAGGTAATACTCATTTAAATGGGGCTCGTCGAGTCAGGATCAATTTGTCCGAAAATCCAAGGCTAACACCCATCCAAAACCAAATTCAATCTTGCGTGGGGGAAAAGTCTATTACCCATAAAATTGAAGTCTAATACCAACTAAAAAGGGCTTGGATATGAACAAGGTTTGAAATATAACGCTTATACTCATTTAAATGGGGCTTGTCGAGTCAGGATCAATTTGTCCGAAAATCCAAGGCTAACACCCCCTCCAAAACCAAGTTCAATTATGCGTGGGGGAAAAGTCTATTACCCATAAAATTGAAGTCTAATACCAACTAAAATGGGCTTGGATATGAACAAGGTTAGAAATATAACGCTTATACTCATTTAAATGGGGCTCGTCGAGTCAGGAT
The DNA here is from genome assembly GCA_029030765.1 of Salix suchowensis. NCBI lineage: Eukaryota > Viridiplantae > Streptophyta > Magnoliopsida > Malpighiales > Salicaceae > Salix > Salix suchowensis. The sequence goes on from CM054983.1 coordinate 16,444,788, forward strand.
CAATTTGTCCGAAAATCCAAGGCTAACACCCCCTCCAAAAACAAAGTTTAATCATGTTTGGGGGAAAATTTTATTTCCCATAAATTTGAAGTCTAATACCAACTAAAAAGGGCATGGGTATGAATAATGTTAGAAATCTAAGCCTAATAGTCATTTAAATGGGGCTCGTCGAGTCAGGATCAATTTGTCCAAAAATCCAAGGCTAACACCCCCTCCAAAAACCAAGTTCAACCATGTTTGGGGGAAAATTTTATTACCCATAAATTTGAAGTCTAATACCAACTAAAAGGTCTTGGATATGAAAAAGGTTAGAAATATAAGGCTAATACTCATTTAAATGGGGCTCGTCGAGTCAGGATCAATTTGTCCGAATATCCAAGGCTAACACCTCCTCCAAAAACCAAGTTCAAGCATGTTTGGGAGAAAAGTGTATTACCTATAAATTTGAAGTCTAATAACAACTAAAAGGTCTTGGATATAAAAAAGGTTAGAAATATAAGGCTAATACTCATTTAAATGGGGCTCGTCGAGTCAGGATCAATTTGTCCGGATATCCAAGGCTAACACCCCCTCCAAAAACCAAGTTCAAGGTTGTTTGGGAGAAAAGTGTATTACCCATAAATTTGAAGTCTAATACCAACTAAAAGGTCTTGGATATGAAAAAGGTTAGAAATATAAGGCTAATACTCATTTAAATGGGGCTCGTCGAGTCACGATCAATTTGTCCGAATATCCAAGGCTAACACCCCCTCCAAAAACCAAGTTCAACCATGTTTGGGAAAAAGTCTATTACCCATAAATTTGAAGTCTAATACCAACTAAAAAGGGCTTGGGTATGAATAATGTTAGAAATCTAAGCCTAATAGTCATTTAAATGGGGCTCGTCGAGTCAGGATCAATTTGTCCGAAAATCCAAGGCTAACACCCCCTCCAAAAACCAAGTTCAACCATGTTTGGGGGAAAATTTTATTTCACATAAATTTGAAGTCTAATACCAACTAAACGGTCTTGGATATGAAAAAGGTTAGAAATATAAGGCTAATACTCATTTAAATGGGGCTCGTCGAGTCAGGATCAATTTGTCCGAATATCCAAGGCTAACACCCCCTCCAAAAACCAAGTTCAATCATTTTTGGGGGAAAAGTCTATTACCCATAAATTTAAAGTCTAATACCAACTAAAAGGTCTTGGATATGAAAAAGGTTAGAAATATAAGGCTAATACTCATTTAAATGGGGCTCGTCGAGTCAGGATCAATTTGTCCGAATATCCAAGGCTAACACCCCCTCCAAAAACCAAGTTCAAGCTTGTTTGGGAGAAAAGTGTATTACCCATAAATTTGAAGTCTAATACCAACTAAAAGGTATTGGATATGAACAAGGTTTCAAATCTAAGGCTAATACTCATTTAAATGGGGCTCGTGGAGTCATGATCAATTTGTCCGAAAATGCAAGGCTAACACCCCCTCCAAAAACCAAGTGGAATCATTTTTGGGGGAAAAGTCTATTACCCATAAATTTAAAGTCTAATACCAACTAAAAGGTCTTGGATATGAACAAGGTTAGAAATATAGCGCTTATACTCATTTAAATGGGGCTCGTCGAGTCAGGATCAATTTGTCCGAAAATCCAAGGCTAACACCCCCTCCAAAAACAAAGTTTAATCATGTTTGGGGGAAAATTTTATTTCCCATAAATTTGAAGTCTAATACCAACTAAAAAGGGCATGGGTATGAATAATGTTAGAAATCTAAGCGTAATAGTCATTTAAATGGGGCTCGTCGAGTCAGGATCAATTTGTCCGAATATCCAAGGCTAACACCTCCTCCAAAAACCAAGTTCAAGCATGTTTGGGAGAAAAGTGTATTACCTATAAATTTGAAGTCTAATACCAACTAAAAGGTCTTGGATATAAAAAAGGTTAGAAATATAAGGCTAATACTCATTTAAATGGGGCTCGTCGAGTCAGGATCAATTTGTCCGAATATCCAAGTCCAACACCCCCTCCAAAAACCAAGTTCAAGCTTGTTTGGGAGAAAAGTGTATTACCCATAAATTTGAAGTCTAATACCAACTAAAAGGTCTTGGATATGAAAAAGGTTAGAAATATAAGGCTAATACTCATTTAAATGGGGCTCGTCGAGTCAGGATCAATTTGTCCGAATATCCAAGGCTAACACCCCCTCCAAAAACCAAGTTCAACCATGTTTGGGAAAAAGTCTATTACCCATAAATTTGAAGTCTAATACCAACTAAAAAGGGCTTGGGTATGAATAATGTTAGAAATCTAAGCCTAATAGTCATTTAAATGGGGCTCGTCGAGTCAGGATCAATTTGTCCGAAAATCCAAGGCTAACACCCCCTCCAAAAACCAAGTTCAATCATTTTTGGGGGAAAAGTCTATTACCCATAAATTTAAAGTCTAATACCAACTAAAAGGTCTTGGATATGAAAAAGGTTAGAAATATGAGGCTAATACTCATTTAAATGGGGCTCCTCGAGTCAGGATCAATTTGTCCGAAAATCCAAGGCTAACAGTCCCTCCAAAAACCAAGTTCAACCATGTTTGGGGGAAAATTGTATTACCCATAAATTTGAAGTCTAATACCAACTAAAAAGGGATTGGATAAGAAAAAGGTTAGAAATATAACGCTAATACTCATTTAAATGGGGCTCGTCGAGTCAGGATCAATTTGTCCGACAATCCAAGGCTAACACCCCCTCCAATAACCAAGTTCAACCATGTTTGGGGGAAAAGTGTATTACCCATAAATTTCAAGTCTAATACCAACTAAAAGGTCTTGGATATGAGCAAGGTTATAAATATAAGTCTAATACTCACTTAAATGGGGCTCGTCGAGTCAGGATCAATTTGTCCAAAACTCGAAGCCTAACACCCCCTCCAAAAACAAAGTTCAATCATGTTTGGGGGAAAAGTGTATTACCCATAAATTTGAAGTCTAATACCAACTAAAAAGGGATTTGTTATGAACAAGGTTATAAATATAAGGCTAATACTTATTTAAATGGGGCTCCTCGAGTTAGGATCAATTTGTCTGAAAATCCAAGGCTAACACCCCCTCCAAAAACCAAGTTCAATCATGCTTGGGAAAAAGTCTATTACCCATAAATTTGAAGTCTAATACCAACTAAAAGGTCTTGTATATGAGCAAGGTTAGAAATATAAGTCTAATACTCACTTAAATGGGGCTCGTCGAGTCAGGATCAATTTGTCCAAAACTCGAAGCCTAACACCCCCTCCAAAAACAAAGTTCCATCATGTTTGGGGGAAAAATGTATTACCCATAAATTTGAAGTCTAATACCAACTAAAAAGGGCTTTGTTATGAACAAGGTTATAAATATAAGGCTAATACTTATTTAAATGGGGCTCCTCGAGTTAGGATCAATTTGTCTGAAAATCCAAGGCTAACACCCCCTCCAAAAACCAAGTTCAATCATGCTTGGGAAAAAGTCTATTACCCATAAATTTGAAGTCTAATACCAACTAAAAGGTCTTGTATATGAGCAAGGTTAGAAATATAAGTCTAATACTCACTTAAATGGGGCTCGTCGAGTCAGGATCAATTTGTCCAAAACTCGAAGCCTAACACCCCCTCCAAAAACAAAGTTCCATCATGTTTGGGGGAAAAATGTATTACCCATAAATTTGAAGTCTAATACCAACTAAAAAGGGCTTTGTTATGAACAAGGTTATAAATATAAGGCTAATACTTATTTAAATGGGGCTCCTCGAGTTAGGATCAATTTGTCTGAAAATCCAAGGCTAACACCCCCTCCAAAAACCAAGTTCAATCATGCTTGGGAAAAAGTCTATTACCCATAAATTTGAAGTCTAATACCAACTAAAAGGCCTTGGATATGAAAAAGGTTAGAAATATAAGGCTAATACTCATTTAAATGGGGCTCGTCGAGTCAGGATCAATTTGTCCGAAAATCCAAGGCTAACACCCCCTCCAAAAACAAAGTTTAATCATGTTTGGGGGAAAATTTTATTTCCCATAAATTTGAAGTCTAATACCAACTAAAAAGGGCTTGGGTATGAATAATGTTAGAAATCTAAGCCTAATAGTCATTTAAATGGGGCTCGTCGAGTCAGGATCAATTTGTCCAAAAATCCAAGGCTAACACCCCCTCCAAAAACCAAGTTCAACCATGTTTGGGGGAAAAATTTATTTCCCATAAATTTGAAGTCTAATACCAACTAAACGGTCTTGGATATGAAAAAGGTTAGAGATATAAGGCTAATACTCATTTAAATGGGGCTCGTCGAGTCAGGATCAATTTGTCCGAATATCCAAGGCTAACACCCCCTCCAAAAACCAAGTTCAAGCATGTTTGGGAGAAAAGTGTATTACCCATAAATTTGAAGTCTAATACCAACTAAAAGGTCTTGGATATGAAAAAGGTTAGAAATATAAGGCTAATACTCATTTAAATGGGGCTCATCGAGTCAGGATCAATTTGTCCGAAAATCCAAGGCTAACAGTCCCTCCAAAAACCAAGTTCAACCATGTTTTGGGGAAAACGTTTATTACCTATAAATTTGATGTCTAATATCAACTAAAAAGGGCTTGGATATGAAAAAGTTTAGAAATATAAGGATAATACTCATTTAAATGGGGCTTGTCGAGTCAAGATCAATTTGTCCGAAAATCCAAGGCTAACACTCCCTCCAAAAACCAAGTTCAACCATGTTTGGGGGAAAATAGTATTACCCATAAATTTGAAGTCTAATACAAACTAAAAAGGGCTTGGATATGAACAAGGTTAAAAATATAACGCTAATACTCATTTAAATGGGGCTCGTCGAGTCAGGATCAATTTGTCCGAAAATCCAAGGCTAACACCCCCTCCAAAAACAAAGTTCAATCATGTTTGGGGGAAAAGTGTATTACCCATTAATTTGAAGTCTAATACCAACTAAAAGGTCTTGTATATGAGAAAGGTTAGAAATATAAGGCTAATACTCATTTAAATGGGGCTCGTCGAGTCAGGATCAATTTGTCCGAAAATCCAAGGCTAACACCCCCTCCAAAAACCAAGTTCAACCAAGTTTTGGGGAAAAAGTGTATTACCCATAAATTTGAAGTCTAATATCAACTAAAAAGGTCTTGGATATGAGCAAGGTTAGAAATATAAGGCTAATACTCATTTAAATGGGGCTCGTCGAGTCAGGATCAATTTGTCCAAAAATCCAAGGCAAACACCCCCTCCAAAAACCAAGTTCAACCAAGTTTTGGGGAAAAAGTGTATTACCCATAAATTTGAAGTCTAATAGCAACTAAAAAGGTCTTGGATATGAGCAAGTTTAGAAATATAAGGCTAATACTCATTTAAATGGGGCTTGTCGAGTCAGGATCAATTTGTCCAAAAATCCAAGGCTAACACCCCCTCCAAAAACCAAGTTTAACCATGTTTGGGGGAAAAGTGTATTACCCATAAATTTGAAGTCTAATACCAACTAAAAGGTCTTGGATATGAGCAAGGTTAGAAATATAAAGCTAATACTCATTTAAATGGGGCTCGTCGAGTCAGGATCAATTTGTCCGAAAATCCAAGGCTAATACTCATTTAAATGGGGCTCGTCGAGTCAGGATCAATTTGTCCGAAAATCCAAGGCTAACACCACCTCCAAAAACAAAGTTCAATCATGTTTGGGGGAAAAGTGTATTACCCATAAATTTGAAGTCTAATATCAAATAAAAAGGGCTTGGATATGAAAAAGGTTAGAAATATAAGGCTAATACTAATTTAAATGGGGCTTGTCGAGTCAGGATCAATTTGTCCGAAAATCCAAGGCTAACACCCCCTCCAAACACAAAGTTCAATCATGTTTGGGGGAAAATTGTATTACCCATCAATTTGAAGTCTAATATCAAATAAAAAAGTCTTGGATATGAAAAAGGTTAGAAATATAAGGCTAATACTCATTTAAATGAGGCTTGTCGAGTCAGGATCAATTTGTCCGAAAATCCAAGGCTAACACCCCCTCCGAAAACCAAGTTCAACCATATTTGGGGGAAAATAGTATTACCCATAAATTTGAAGTCTAATACCAACTAAAAAGAGCTTGGATATGAACAAGGTTATAAATATAACGCTAATACTCATTTAAATGGGGCTCGTCGAGTCAGGATCAATTTGTCCGAAAATCCAAGGCTAACACCCCCTCCAAAAACCAAGTTCAACCATGTTTGGGGGAAAAGTGCATTACCCATAAATTTGAAGTCTAATACCAAATAAAAGGTCTTGGATATGAGAAAGGTTAGAAATATAAGGCTAATACTCATTTAAATGGGGCTTGTCGAGTCAGGATCAATTTGTCCAAAAATCCTAGGCTAACACCCCCTCCAAAAACCAAGTTCAACCAAGTTTTGGGGAAAAAGTGTACTACCCATAAATTTGAAGTCTAATATCAACTAAAAAGGTATTGGATATGAGCAAGGTTAGAAATATAAGGCTAATACTCATTTAATCGGGGCTCGTCGAGTCAGGATCAATTTGTCCAAAAATCCAAGGCTAACACCCCCTCCAAAAACCAAGTACAACCATGTTTGGGGGAAAAGTGTATTACCCATAAATTTGGAGTCTAATACCAACTAAAAGGTCTTGGATATGAGCAAGGTTAGAAATATAAAGCTATTACTCATTCAAATGGGGCTCGTCGAGTCAGGATCAATTTGTCCGAAAATCCAAGGCTAACACCCCCACCAAAAACAAAGTTCAATCATGTTTGGGGGAAAAGTGTATTACCCATAAATTTGAAGTCTAATATCAAATAAAAAGGGCTTGGATATGAACAACATTAGAAATCTAAGGCTAATACTCATTTAAATGGGGCTCGTCGAGTCAAGATCAATTTGTCCGAAAATCCAAGGCTAACACCCCCTCCAAAAACCAAGTTCAACCATGTTTTGGGGAAAAAGTGTATTACCCATAAATTTCAAGTCCAATATCAACTAAAAAGGGATTGGATATGAACAAGATTAGAAATATAAGGCTAATACTCATTTAAATGGGGCTCGTCAAGTCAAGATCAATTTATCCTAAAATCCAAGGCTAACACCCCCTCCAAAAACCAAGTTCAACCATGTTTGGGGGAAAATAGTATTACCCATAAATTTGAAGTCTAATATCAACTAAAAAGGGCTTGGATATGAACAAGTTTAGAAATATAACGCTAATACTCATTTAAATGGGGCTCGTCGACTAAGGATGAATTTGTATGAAAATCCAAGGCTAACACCCCCTCCAAAAACCAAGTTCAACCATGTTTTGGGAAAAAAGTGTATTACACATAAATTTGAAGTCTAATATCAACTAAAAAGGTCTTGGATATGAGCAAGGTTAGAAATATAAGGCTAATACTCATTTAAATGGGGCTTGTCGAGTCAGGATCAATTTGTCCGAAAATCCAAGGCTAACACCCCCTCCAAAAACCAAGTTCAATCATTTTTGGGGGAAAAGTCTATTACCCATAAATTTGAAGTCTAATACCAACTAAAAGGTATTGGATATGAACAAGGTTTCAAATCTAAGGCTAATACTCATTTAAATGGGGCTCGTGGAGTCATGATCAATTTGTCCGAAAATGCAAGGCTAACACCCCCTCCAAAAACCAAGTGCAATCATTTTTGGGGGAAAAGTCTATTACCCATAAATTTGAAGTCTAATACCAAATAAAAGGGCTTGGATATGAACAAGGTTAGAAATCTAAGGCTAATACTCATTTAAAATGAGGCTCGTCGAGTTACGACCAATTTGTCCGAAAATGCAAGCCTAACACCCCCTCCAAAAACAAAGTTCAATCATGTTTGGGGGAAAAAGTGTATTAGACATAAATTTGAAGTCTAATATCAACTAAAAAGGTCTTGGATATGAGCAAGGTTAGAAATATAAGGCTAATACTCATTTAAAATGAGGCTCGTCGAGTCAGGACCAATTTGTCCGAAAATCCAAGGCTAACACCCCCTCCAAAAACCAAGTTTTATCATTTTGGGGGGAAAAGTCTATTACCCATAAATTTGAAGTCTAATACCAACTAAAAGATATTAGATATGAACAAGGTTAGAAATATAAGTCTAATACTCATTTAAAATGGGGCTCATCGAGTCAGGACCAATTTGTCTGAAAATCCAAGGCTAACACCCCCTCTAAAAACCAAGTTCTATCATTTTGGGGGGAAAAGTCTATTACCCATAAATTTGAAGTCTAATACACACTAAAAGGGATTAGATATGAACAAGATTATAAATCTATGGCTAATACTCATTTAAAATGGGGCTCGTCGAGTTACGACCAATTTGTCCGAAAATCCAAGCCTAACACCCCCTCCAAAAACAAAGTTCAATCATGTTTGGGGGAAAAGTGTATTACCCATAAATTTAAAGTCTAATACCAACTAAAAAGGGATTTGTTATGAACAAGGTTATAAATATAAGGCTAATACTTATTTAAATGGGGCTCCTCGAGTTAGGATCAATTTGTCCGAAAATCCAAGGCTAACACCCCCTCCAAAAACCAAGTTCAATCATGCTTGGGAAAAAGTCTATTACCCATAAATTTGAAGTGTAATACCAACTAAAAGGCCTTGGATATGAAAAAGGTTAGAAATATAAGGCTAATACTCATTTAAATGGGGCTCGTCGAGTCAGGATCAATTTATCTGAAAATCCAAAGCTAACACCCCCTCCAAAAACAAAGTTCAATCATGTTTGGGGGAAAAGTATATTACCCATAAAATTGAAGCCTAATAACAACTAAAAAGGGATTGGATATGAACAAGGTTAGAAATCTAAGGTAATACTCATTTAAATGGGGCTCGTCGAGTCAGGATCAATTTGTCCGAAAATCCAAGGCTAACACCCCTCCAAAACCAAGTTCAATCATGCGTGGGGGAAAAGTCTATTACCCATAAAATTGAAGTCTAATACCAAGTAAAAAGGGCTTGGATATGAACAAGGTTAGAAATATAACACTTATACTCATTTAAATGGGGCTCGTCGAGTCAGGATCAATTTGTCCGAAAATCCAAGGCTAACACCCCCTCCAAAAACAAAGTTTAATCATGTTTGGGGGAAAATTTTATTTCCCATAAAATTGAAGTATAATACCAACTAAAAAGGGCTTGGGTATGAATAATGTTAGAAATCTAAGCCTAATAGTCATTTAAATGGGGCTCGTCGAGTCAGGATCAATTTGTCCGAAAATCCAAGGCTAACACCCCCTCCAAAAACCAAGTTCAACAATGTTTGGGGGAAAAGTGTATTACCCATAAATTTGAAGTCTAATACCAACTAAGAGGTCTTGGATATGAAAAAGGTTAGAAATATAAGGCTAATACTCATTTAAATGGGGCTCGTCGAGTCAGGATCAATTTGTCCGAATATCCAAGGCTAACACCCCCTCCAAAAACCAAGTTCAAGCATGTTTGGGAGAAAAGTGTATTACCCATAAATTTGAAGTCTAATACCAAGTAAAAGGTCTTGGATATGAGAAAGGTTAGAAATATAAGGCTAATACTCATTTAAATGGGGCTCGTCGAGTCAGGATCAATTTGTCCGAAAATCCAAGGCTAACACCGCCTCCAAAAACCAAGTTCAACCAAGTTTTGGGGAAAAAGTGTATTACCCATAAATTTGAAGTCTAATATCAAATAAAAATGGCTTGGATATGAAAAAGGTTAGAAATATAAGGCTAATACTCATTTAAATGGGGCTCGTCGAGTCAAGATCAATTTGTCCGAAAATCCAAGGCTAACACCCCCTCCAAAAACAAAGTTCAATCATGTTTGGGGGAAAAGTGTATTACCCATAAATTTGAAGTCTAATATCAAATAAAAAGGTCTTGGATATGAAAAGGGTTAGAAATATAAGGCTAATACTCATTTAAATGGGGCTCGTCGAGTCAGGATCAATTTGTCCGAAAATCCAAGGCTAACACCCCTTCCAAAAACAAAGTTCAATCATGTTTGGGGGAAAAGTGTATTACCCATAAATTTGAAGTCTAATATCAAATTAAAAGGTCTTGGATATGAAAAGGGTTATAAATATAAGGCTAATACTCATTTAAATGGGGCTCGTCGAGTCAGGATCAATTTGTCCGAAAATCCAAGGCTAACACCCCCTCCAAAAACCAAGTTCAACAATGTTTGGGGGAAAAGTGTATTACCCATAAATTTGAAGTCTAATATCAACTAAAAAGGGCTTGGATATGAACAAGGTTATAAATATAAGGTAATACTCATTTAAATGGGGCTTTTCGAGTCAGGATCAATTTGTCCGAAAATCCAAGGCTAACACCCTCTCCAAAAACCAAGTTCAACCATGTTTGGGGGAAAATAGTATTACCCATAAATTTGAAGTCTAAAACCAACTAAAAAGAGCTTGGATATGAACAAGGTTATTAATATAACGCTAATACGCATTTAAATGGGGCTCGTCGAGTCAGGATCAATTTGTCCGAATATCCAAGGCTAACACCCCCTCCAAAAACCAAGTTCAAGCATGTTTGGGAGAAAAGTGTATTACCTATAAATTTGAAGTCTAATACCAACTAAAAGGTCTTGGATATGAGCAAGGTTAGAAATATAAGGCTAATACTCATTTAAATGGGGCTCGTCGTGTCAGGATCAATTTGTCCGAAAATCCAAGGCTAACACCCCCTCCAAAAACAAAGTTCAATCATGTTTGGGGGAAAAGTGTATTACGCATAAATTTGAAGTCTAATATCAAATAAAAAGGGCTTGGATATGAAAAAAATTAGAAATCTAAGGCTAATACTCATTTAAATGGGGCTCGTCGAGTCACGATCAATTTGTCCAAAAATCCAAGGCTAACACCCCCTCCAAAAACCAAGTTCAACCATGTTTTGGGGAAAAAGTGTATTACCCATAAATTTCAAGTCCAATATCAACTAAAAAGGGATTGGATATGAACAAGATTAGAAATATAAGGCTAATACTCATTTAATCGGGGCTCGTCGAGTCAGGATCAATTTGTCCAAAAATCCAAGGCTAACACCCCCTCCAAAAACCAAGTTCAACCATGTTAGGGGGAAAAGTGTATTACCCATAAATTTGAAGTCTAATACCAACTAAAAAGGGCTTTGTTATGAACAAGGTTATAAATATAAGGCTAATACTTATTTAAATGGGGCTCCTCGAGTTAGGATCAATTTGTCTGAAAATCCAAGGCTAACACCCCCTCCAAAAACCAAGTTCAATCATGCTTGGGAAAAAGTCTATTACCCATAAATTTGAAGTCTAATACCAACTAAAAGGCCTTGGATATGAAAAAGGTTAGAAATATAAGGCTAATACTCATTTAAATGGGGCTCGTCGAGTCAGGATCAATTTATCCGAAAATCCAAGGCTAACACCCCCTCCAAAAACAAAGTTCAATCATGTTTGGGGGAAAAGTCTATTACCCATAAAATTGAAGCCTAATAACAACTAAAAAGGGATTGGATATGAACAAGGTTATAAATCTAAGGTAATACTCATTTAATTGGGGCTCGTCGAGTCAGGATCAATTTGTCCGAAAATCCAAGGCTAACACCCCTCCAAAACCAAGTTCAATCTTGCGTGGGGGAAAAGTCTATTACCCATAAAACTGAAGTCTAATACAAACTAAAAAGGGCTTGGATATGAAAAAGGTTAGAAATATAACGCTTATACTCATTTAAATGGGGCTCGTCGAGTCAGGATCAATTTGTCCAAAAATCCAAGGCTAACACCCCCTCCAAAAACAAAGTTTAATCATGTTTGGGGGAAAATTTTATTTCCCATAAATTTGAAGTCTAATACCAACTAAAAAGGGATTGGGTATGAATAATGTTAGAAATCTAAGCCTAATAGTCATTTAAATGGGGCTCGTCGAGTCAGGATCAATTTGTCCAAAAATCCAAGGCTAACACCCCCTCCAAAAACCAAGTTCAACCATGTTTGGGGGAAAAATTTATTTCCCATAAATTTGAAGTCTAATACCAACTAAACGGTCTTGGATATGAAAAAGGTTAGAAATATAAGGCTAATACTCATTTAAATGGGGCTCGTCGAGTCAGGATCAATTTGTCCGAATATCCAAGGCTAACACCCCCTCCAAAAACCAAGTTCAAGCATGTTTGGGAGAAAAGTGTATTACCCATGAATTTGAAGTCTAATACCAACTAAAAGGTCTTGGATATGAAAAAGGTTAGAAATATAAGGCTAATACTCATTTAAATGGGGCTCATCGAGTCAGGATCAATTTGTCCGAAAATCCAAGGCTAACAGTCCCTCCAAAAACAAAGTTCAATCATGTTTGGGGGAAAAGTCTATTACCCATAAAATTGAAGCCTAATAACAACTAAAAAGGGATTGGATATGAACAAGGTTATAAATCTAAGGTAATACTCATTTAATTGGGGCTCGTCGAGTCAGGATCAATTTGTCCGAAAATCCAAGGCTAACACCCCTCCAAAACCAAGTTCAATCTTGCGTGGGGGAAAAGTCTATTACCCATAAAACTGAAGTCTAATACAAACTAAAAAGGGCTTGGATATGAAAAAGGTTAGAAATATAACGCTTATACTCATTTAAATGGGGCTCGTCGAGTCAGGATCAATTTGTCCAAAAATCCAAGGCTAACACCCCCTCCAAAAACAAAGTTTAATCATGTTTGGGGGAAAATTTTATTTCCCATAAATTTGAAGTCTAATACCAACTAAAAAGGGCTTGGGTATGAATAATGTTAGAAATCTAAGCCTAATAGTCATTTAAATGGGGCTCGTCGAGTCAGGATCAATTTGTCCAAAAATCCAAGGCTAACACCCCCTCCAAAAACCAAGTTCAACCATGTTTGGGGGAAAAATTTATTACCCATAAATTTGAAGTCTAATACCAACTAAAAGGTCTTGTATATGAGCAAGGTTAGAAATATAAGTCTAATACTCACTTAAATGGGGCTCGTCGAGTCAGGATCAATTTGTCCAAAACTCGAAGCCTAACACTCCCTCCAAAAACAAAGTTCCATCATGTTTGGGGGAAAAGTGTATTACCCATAAATTTGAAGTCTAATACCAACTAATAAGGGCTTTGTTATGAACAAGGTTATAAATATAAGGCTAATACTTATTTAAATGGGGCTCCTCGAGTTAGGATCAATTTGTCTGAAAATCCAAGGCTAACACCCCCTCCAAAAACCAAGTTCAATCATGCTTGGGAAAAAGTCTATTACCCATAAATTTGAAGTCTAATACCAACTAAAAGGCCTTGGATATGAAAAAGGTTAGAAATATAAGGCTAATACTCATTTAAATGGGGCTCGTCGAGTCAGGATCAATTTATCCGAAAATCCAAGGCTAACACCCCCTCCAAAAACAAAGTTCAATCATGTTTGGGGGAAAAGTCTATTACCCATAAAATTGAAGCCTAATAACAACTAAAAAGGGATTGGATATGAACAAGGTTATAAATCTAAGGTAATACTCATTTAATTGGGGCTCGTCGAGTCGGGATCAATTTGTCCGAAAATCCAAGGCTAACACCCCTCCAAAAACCAAGTTCAATCTTGCGTGGGGGAAAAGTCTATTACCCATAAAACTGAAGTCTAATACAAACTAAAAAGGGCTTGGATATGAAAAAGGTTAGAAATATAACGCTTATACTCATTTAAATGGGGCTCGTCGAGTCAGGATCAATTTGTCCAAAAATCCAAGGCTAACACCCCTCCAAAAACAAAGTTTAATCATGTTTGGGGGAAAATTTTATTTCCCATAAATTTGAAGTCTAATACCAACTAAAAAGGGATTGGGTATGAATAATGTTAGAAATCTAAGCCTAATAGTCATTTAAATGGGGCTCGTCGAGTCAGGATCAATTTGTCCAAAAATCCAAGGCTAACACCCCCTCCAAAAACCAAGTTCAACCATGTTTGGGGGAAAAATTTATTTCCCATAAATTTGAAGTCTAATACCAACTAAACGGTCTTGGATATGAAAAAGGTTAGAAATATAAGGCTAATACTCATTTAAATGGGGCTCGTCGAGTCAGGATCAATTTGTCCGAATATCCAAGGCTAACACCCCCTCCAAAAACCAAGTTCAAGCATGTTTGGGAGAAAAGTGTATTACCCATGAATTTGAAGTCTAATACCAACTAAAAGGTCTTGGATATGAAAAAGGTTAGAAATATAAGGCTAATACTCATTTAAATGGGGCTCATCGAGTCAGGATCAATTTGTCCGAAAATCCAAGGCTAACAGTCCCTCCAAAAACCAAGTTCAACCATGTTTTGGGGAAAAAGTTTATTACCTATAAATTTGATGTCTAATATCAACTAAAAAGGGCTTGGATATGAAAAAGTTTAGAAATATAAGGCTAATACTCATTTAAATGGGGCTTGTTGAGTCAAGATCAATTTGTCCGAAAATCCAAGGCTAACACTCCCTCCAAAAACCAAGTTCAACCATGTTTGGGGGAAAATAGTATTACCCATAAATTTGAAGTCTAATACCAACTAAAAAGGGCTTGGATATGAACAAGGTTAAAAATATAATGCTAATACTCATTTAAATGGGGCTCGTCGAGTCAGGATCAATTTGTCCGAAAATCCAAGGCTAACACCCCCTCCAAAAACAAAGTTCAATCATGTTTGGGGGAAAAGTGTATTACCCATTAATTTGAAGTCTAATACCAACTAAAAGGTCTTGTATATGAGAAAGGTTAGAAATATAAGGCTAATACTCATTTAAATGGGGCTCGTCGAGTCAGGGATCAATTTGTCCGAAAAATCCAAGGCTAACACCCCCTCCAAAAACCAAGTTCAACCAAGTTTTGGGGGAAAAAGTGTATTACCCATAAATTTGAAGTCTAATATCAACTAAAAAGGGTCTTGGATATGATCAAGGTTAGAAATATAAGGCTAATACTCATTTAAATGGGGCTCGTCGAGTCAGGGATCAATTTGTCCAAAAATCCAAGGCAAACACCCCCTCCAAAAACCAAGTTCAACCAAGTTTTGGGGAAAAAGTGTATTACCCATAAATTTGAAGTCTAATAGCAACTAAAAAGGTCTTGGATATGAGCAAGTTTAGAAATATAAGGCTAATACTCATTTAAATGGGGCTTGTCGAGTCAGGATCAATTTGTCCAAAAATCCAAGGCTAACACCCCTCCAAAAACCAAGTTTAACCATGTTTGGGGGGAAAAAGTGTATTACCCATAAATTTGAAGTCTAATACCAACTAAAAGGTCTTGGATATGAGCAAGGTTAGAAATATAAGGCTAATACTCATTTAAATGGGGCTCGTCGAGTCAGGATCAATTTGTCCGAAAATCCAAGGCTAATACTCATTTAAATGGGGCTCGTCGAGTCAGGATCAATTTGTCCGAAAATCCAAGGCTAACACCCCCTCCAAAAACAAAGTTCAATCATGTTTGGGGGAAAAGTGTATTACCCATAAATTTGAAGTCTAATATCAAATAAAAAGGGCTTGGATATGAAAAAGGTTAGAAATATAAGGCTAATACTAATTTAAATGGGGCTCGTCGAGTCAGGATCAATTTGTCCGAAAATCCAAGGCTAACACCCCCTCCAAACACAAAGTTCAATCATGTTTGGGGGAAAATTGTATTACCCATCAATTTGAAGTCTAATATCAAATAAAAAAGTCTTGGATATGAAAAAGGTTAGAAATATAAGGCTAATACTCATTTAAATGAGGCTCTTCGAGTCAGGATCAATTTGTCCGAAAATCCAAGGCTAACACCCCCTCCAAAAACCAAGTTCAACCATGTTTGGGGTAAAAGTGTATTACCCATAAATTTGAAGTCTAATATCAACTAAAAAGGGCTTGGATATGAGCAAGGTTATAAATATAAGGTAATACTCATTTAAATGGGGCTTGTCGAGTCAGGATCAATTTGTCCGAAAATCCAAGGCTAACACCCCCTCCAAAAACCAAGTTCAACCATATTTGGGGGAAAATAGTATTACCCATAAATTTGAAGTCTAATACCAACTAAAAAGGTATTGGATATGAGCAAGGTTAGAAATATAAGGCTAATACTCATTTAATCTGGGCTCGTCGAGTCAGGATCAATTTGTCCAAAAATCCAAGGCTAACACCCCCTCCAAAAACCAAGTTCAACCATGTTTGGGGGGAAAGTGTATTACCCATAAATTTGGAGTCTAATACCAACTAAAAGGTCTTGGATATGAGCAAGGTTATAAATATAAAGCTAATACTCATTCAAATGGGGCTCGTCGAGTCAGGATCAATTTGTCCGAAAATCCAAGGCTAACACCCCCACCAAAAACAAAGTTCAATCATGTTTGGGGGAAAAGTGTATTACCCATAAATTTGAAGTCTAATATCAAATAAAAATGGCTTGGATATGAACAACATTAGAAATCTAAGGCTAATACTCATTTAAATGGGGCTCGTCGAGTCAAGATCAATTTGTCCGAAAATCCAAGGCTATCACCCCCTCCAAAAACCAAGTTCAACCATGTTTTGGGGAAAAAGTGTATTACCCATAAATTTCAAGTCCAATATCAACTAAAAAGGGATTGGATATGAACAAGATTAGAAATATAAGGCTAATACTCATTTAAATGGGGCTCGTCGAGTCAAGATCAATTTGTCCTAAAATCCAAGGCTAACACCCCCTCCAAAAACCAAGTTCAACCATGTTTGGGGGAAAATAGTATTACCCATAAATTTGAAGTCTAATATCAACTAAAAAGGGCTTGGATATGAACAAGTTTAGAAATATAACGCTAATACTCATTTAAATGGGGCTCGTCGACTAAGGATGAATTTTTATGAAAATCCAAGGCTAACACCCCCTCCAAAAACCAAGTTCAACCATGTTTTGGGAAAAAAGTGTATTACACATAAATTTGAAGTCTAATATCAACTAAAAAGGTCTTGGATATGAGCAAGGTTAGAAATATAAGGCTAATACTCATTTAAATGGGGCTTGTCGAGTCAGGATCAATTTGTCCGAAAATCCAAGGCTAACACCCCCTCCAAAAACCAAGTTCAATCATTTTTGGGGGAAAAGTCTATTACCCATAAATTTGAAGTCTAATACCAACTAAAAGGTATTGGATATGAACAAGGTTTCAAATCTAAGGCTAATACTCATTTAAATGGGGCTCGTGGAGTCATGATCAATTTGTCCGAAAATGCAAGGCTAACACCCCCTCCAAAAACCAAGTGCAATCATTTTTGGGGGAAAAGTCTATTACCCATAAATTTGAAGTCTAATACCAAATAAAAGGGCTTGGATATGAACAAGGTTAGAAATCTAAGGCTAATACTCATTTAAAATGAGGCTCGTCGAGTTACGACCAATTTGTTCGAAAATGCAAGCCTAACACCCCCTCCAAAAACAAAGTTCAATCATGTTTGGGGGAAAAAGTGTATTACACATAAATTTGAAGTCTAATATCAACTAAAAAGTTCTTGGATATGAGCAAGGTTAGAAATATAAGGCAAATACTCATTTAAAATGAGGCTCGTCGAGTCAGGACCAATTTGTCCGAAAATCCAAGGCTAACACCCCCTTCAAAAACCAAGTTTTATCATTTTGGGGGGAAAAGTCTATTACCCATAAATTTGAAGTCTAATACCAACTAAAAGATATTAGATATGAACAAGGTTAGAAATCTAAGTCTAATACTCATTTAAAATGGGGCTCATCGAGTCAGGACCAATTTGTCTGAAAATCCAAGGCTAACACCCCCTCTAAAAACCAAGTTCTATCATTTTGGGGGGAAAAGTCTATTACCCATAAATTTGAAGTCTAATACACACTAAAAGGGATTGGATATGAACAAGGTTAGAAATCTAAGGCTAATACTCATTTAAAATGGGGCTCGTCGAGTTACGACCAATTTGTCCGAAAATCCAAGCCTAACACCCCCTCCAAAAACAAAGTTCAATCATGTTTGGGGGAAAAGTGTATTACCCATAAATTTAAAGTCTAATACCAACTAAAAAGGGATTTGTTATGAACAAGGTTATAAATATAAGGCTAATACTTATTTAAATGGGGCTCCTCGAGTTAGGATCAATTTGTCCGAAAATCCAAGGCTAACACCCCCTCCAAAAACCAAGTTCAATCATGCTTGGGAAAAAGTCTATTACCCATAAATTTGAAGTGTAATACCAACTAAAAGGCCTTGGATATGAAAAAGGTAAGAAATACAAGGCTAATACTCATTTAAATGGGGCTCGTCGAGTCAGGATCAATTTATCTGAAAATCCAAGGCTAACACCCCCTCCAAAAACAAAGTTCAATCATGTTTGTGGGAAAAGTCTATTACCCATAAAATTGAAGCCTAATAACAACTAAAAAGGGATTGGATATGAACAAGGTTAGAAATCTAAGGTAATACTCATTTAAATGGGGCTCGTCGAGTCAGGATCAATTTGTCCGAAAATCCAAGGCGAACACCCCTCCAAAACCAAGTTCAATCATGCGTAGGGGGAAAAGTCTATTACCCATAAAATTGAAGTCTAATACCAACTAAAAAGGGCTTGGATATGAACAAGGTTATAAATATAACGCTTATACTCATTTAAATGGGGCTCGTCGAGTCAGGATCAATTTGTCCGAAAATCCAAGGCTAACACCCCCTCCAAAAACAAAGTTTAATCATGTGTGGGGGAAAATTTTATTTCCCATAAATTTGAAGTATAATACCAACTAAAAAGGGCTTGGGTATGAATAATGTTAGAAATCTAAGCCTAATAGTCATTTAAATGGGGCTCGTCGAGTCAGGATCAATTTGTCCGAAAATCCAAGGCTAACACCCCCTCCAAAAACCAAGTTCAACCATGTTTGGGAGAAAATTTTATTTCCCATAAATTTGAAGTCAAATACCAACTAAACGGTCTTGGAATGAAAAACGTTAGAAATATAAGGCTAATACTCATTTAAATGGGGCTCGTCGAGTTAGGATCAATTTGTCCGAAAATTCAAGGCTAACACGCCCTCCAAAATCCAAGTTCAACCATGTTTTGGGGAAAAAGTGTATTACCTATAAATTTGAAGTCTAATATCAACTAAAAAGGGCTTGGATATGAACAAGGTTAAAAATATAACGCTAATACTCATTTAAATGGGGCTCGTCGAGTCAGGATCAATTTGTCCTTAAAATCCAAGGCTAACACCCCCTCCAAAAACAAAGTTCAATCATGTTTGGGGGAAAAGTGTATTACCCATTAATTTGAAGTCTAATACCAACTAAAAGGTCTTGGATATGAGAAAGGTTAGAAATATAAGGCTAATACTCATTTAAATGGGGCTCGTCGAGTCAGGATCAATTTGTCCGAAAATCCAAGGCTAACACCGCCTCCAAAAACCAAGTTCAACCAAGTTTTGGGGAAAAAGTGTATTACCCATAAATTTGAAGTCTAATATCAAATAAAAAGGTCTTGGATATGAAAAAGGTTAGAAATGTAAGGCTAATACTCCTTTAAATGGGGCTCGTCGAGTCAGGATCAATTTGTCCGAAAATCCAAGGCTAACACCCCCTCCAAAAACAAAGTTCAATCATGTTTGGGGGAAAAGTGTATTACCCATAAATTTGAAGTCTAATATCAAATAAAAAGGTCTTGGATATGAAAAGGGTTAGAAATATAAGGCTAATACTCATTTAAATGGGGCTCGTCGAGTCAGGATCAATTTGTCCGAAAATCCAAGGCTAACACCCCCTCCAAAAACCAAGTTCAACCATGTTTGGGGGAAAAGTGTATTACCCATAAATTTGAAGTCTAATATCAACTAAAAAGGGCTTGGATATGAACAAGGTTATAAATATAAGGTAATACTCATTTAAATGGGGCTTTTCGAGTCAGGATCAATTTGTCCGAAAATCCAAGGCTAACACCCCCTCCAAAAACCAAGTTCAACCATGTTTGGGGGAAAATAGTATTACCCATAAATTTGAAGTCTAATACCAACTAAAAAGAGCTTGGATATGAACAAGGTTATAAATATAACGCTAATACTCATTTAAATGGGGCTCGTCGAGTCAGGATCAATTTGTCTGAAAATCCAAGGCTAACACCCCCTCCAAAAACCAAGTTCAAGCATGTTTGGGAGAAAAGTGTATTACCTATAAATTTGAAGTCTAATACCAACTAAAACGTCTTGGATAAGAAAAAGTTTAGAAATATAAGGCTAATACTCATTTAAATGGGGCTCGTCGAGTCGAGATCAATTTGTCCGAATATCCAAGGCTAACACCCCCTTCAAAAACCAAGTTCAAGCATGTTTGGGAGAAAAGTGTATTACCTATAAATTTGAAGTCTAATACCAACTAAAAAGTCTTGGATAAGAAAAAGTTTAGAAATATAAGGCTAATACTCATTTAAATGGGGCTCGTCGAGTCAGGATCAATTTGTCCGAATATCCAAGGCTAACACCCCCTCCAAAAACCAAGTTCAAGCATGTTTGGGAGAAAAGTGTATTACCTATAAATTTGAAGTCTAATACCAACTAAAAGGTCTTGGATATGAGCAAGGTTAGAAATATAAGGCTAATACTCATTTAAATGGGGCTCGTCGTGTCAGGATCAATTTGTCCGAAAATACAAGGCTAACACCCCCTCCAAAAACAAAGTTCAATCATGTTTGGGGGAAAAGTGTATTACACATAAATTTGAAGTCTAATATCAAATAAAAAGGGCTTGGATATGAAAAAAATTAGAAATCTAAGGCTAATACTCATTTAAATGGGGCTCGTCGAGTCACGATCAATTTCTCCAAAAATCCAAGGCTAACACCCCCTCCAAAAACCAAGTTCAACCATGTTTTGGGGAAAAAGTGTATTACCCATAAATTTCAAGTCCAATATCAACTAAAAAGGGATTGGATATGAACAAGATTAGAAATATAAGGCTAATACTCATTTAAATGGGGCTCGTCGAGTCAAGATCAATTTGTCCGAAAATCCAAGGCTAACACCCCCTCCAAAAACCAAGTTCAACCATGTTTGGGGGAAAAGTGTATTACCCACAAATTTGAAGTCTAATACCAACCAAAAAGGGCTTTGTTATGAACAAGGTTATAAATATAATGCTAATACTTATTTAAATGGGGCTCCTCGAGTTAGGATCAATTTGTCCGAAAATTCAAGGCTAACACCCCCTCCAAAAACCAAGTTCAAACATGCTTGGGAAAAAGTCTATTACCCATAAATTTGAAGTCTAATACCAACTAAAAGGCCTTGGATATGAAAAAGGTTATAAATATAAGGCTAATACTCATTTAAATAGGGCTCGTCGAGTTAGGATCAATTTATCCTAAAATCCAAGTCTAACACCCCCTTCAAAAACAAAGTTCAATCATGTTTGGGGGAAAAGTCTATTACCCATAAAATTGAAGCCTAATAACAACTAAAAAGGGATTGGATATGAACAAGGTTAGAAATCTGAGGTAATACTCATTTAAATGGGACTCGTCAAGTCAGGATCAATTTGTCCGAAAATCCAAGGCTAACACCCCTCCAAAACCAAGTTCAATCATGCGTGGGGGAAAAGTCTATTACCCATAAAATTGAAGTCTAATACCAACTAAAAAAGGGCTTGGATATGAACAAGGTTAGAAATATAACGCTTAAACTCTTTAAATGGGGCTCGTCGAGTCAGGATCAATTTGTCCGAAAATCCAAGGCTAACACCCCCTCCAAAAACAAAGTTTAATCATGTTTGGGGGAAAATTTTATTTCCCATAAATTTGAAGTCTAATACCAACTAAAAAGGGCTTGGGTATGAATAATGTTAGAAATCTAAGCCTAATAGTCATTTAAATGGGGCTCGTTGAGTCAGGATCAATTTGTCCGAAAATCCAAGGCTAACACCCCCTCCAAAAACCAAGTTCAACCATGTTTGGGAGAAAATTTTATTTCCCATAAATTTGAAGTCTAATACCAACTAAACGGTCTTGGATATGAAAAAGGTTAGAAATATAAGGCTAATACTCATTTAAATGGGGCTCGTCGAGTCAGGATCAATTTGTCCGAAAATCCAAGGCTAACACTCCCTCCAAAATCAAAGTTCAACCATGTTTTGGGGAAAAAGTGTATTACCTATAAATTTGAAGTCTAATATCAACTAAAAAGGGCTTGGATATGAACAACGTTAGAAATATAAGGCTTATACTCATTTAAATGGGGCTTGTCGAGTCAGGATCAATTTGTCCGAAAATCCAAGGCTAACACCCCCTCCAAAAACAAAGTTCAATCATGTTTGGGGGAAAAGTGTATTACCCATTAATTTGAAGTCTAATACCAACTAAAAGGTCTTGGAAATGAGAAAGGTTAGAAATATAAGGCTAATACTCATTTAAATGGGGCTCGTCGAGTCAGGATCAATTTGTCCGAAAATCCAAGGCCAACACCCCCTCCAAAAACCAAGTTCAACCATGTTTGGGAGAAAATTTTATTTCCCATAAATTTGAAGTCTAATACCAACTAA
This sequence comes from Salix suchowensis, assembly GCA_029030765.1. Lineage (NCBI taxonomy): Eukaryota > Viridiplantae > Streptophyta > Magnoliopsida > Malpighiales > Salicaceae > Salix > Salix suchowensis. The sequence goes on from CM054983.1 coordinate 16,467,284, forward strand.
ACGGTCTTGGATATGAAAAAGGTTAGAAATATAAGGCTAATACTCATTTAAATGGGGCTCGTCGAGTCAGGATCAATTTGTCCGAAAATCCAAGGCTAACACTCCCTCCAAAATCCAAGTTCAACCATGTTTTGGGGAAAAAGTGTATTACCTATAAATTTGAAGTCTAATATCAACTAAAAAGGGCTTGGATATGAAAAACATTAGAAATATAAGGCTAATACTCATTTATATGGGGCTTGTCGAGTCAAGATCAATTTGTCCGAAAATCCAAGGCTAACACTCCCTCCAAAAACCAAGTTCAACCATGTTTGGGGGAAAATAGTATTACCCATAAATTTGAAGTCTAATACCAGCTAAAAAGGGCTTGGATATGAACAAGGTTAAAAATATAACGCTAATACTCATTTAAATGGGGCTCATCGAGCAGGATCAATTTGTCCGAAAATCCAAGGCTAACACCCCCTCCAAAAACAAAGTTCAATCATGTTTGGGGGAAAAGTGTATTACCCATTAATTTGAAGTCTAATACCAACTAAAAGGTCTTGGATATGAGAAAGGTTAGAAATATAAGGCTAATACTCATTTAAAAGGGGCTCGTCGAGTCAGGATCAATTTGTCCGAAAATCCAAGGCTAACACCCCCTCCAAAAACAAAGTTCAACCAAGTTTTGGGGACAAAGTGTATTACCCATAAATTTGAAGTCTAATATCAACTAAAAATGTCTTGGATATGAGCAAGGTTAGAAATATAAGGCTAATACTCATTTAAATGGGGCTTGTCGAGTCAGGATCAATTTGTCCAAAAATCCAAGGCTAACACCCCCTCCAAAAACCAAGTTCAACCAAGTTTTGGGGAAAAAGTGTATTACCCATAAACTTGAATTCTAATAGCAACTAAAAAGGTCTTGGATATGAGCAAGGTTAGAAATATAAGGCTAATACTCATTTAAATGGGGCTTGTCGAGTCAGGATCAATTTGTCCAAAAATCGAAGGCTAACACCCCCTCCATAAACCAAGTTCAACCATGTTTGGGGGAAAAGTGTATTACCCATAAATTTGAAGTCTAATACCAACTAAAAGGTCTTTGATATGAGCAAGGTTAGAAATATAAGGCTAATACTCATTTAAATGGGGCTCGTCGAGTCAGGATCAATTTGTCCGAAAATCCAAGGCTAACACCCCCTCCAAAAACAAAGTTCAATCATGTTTGGGGGAAAAGTGTATTACCCATAAATTTGAAGTCTAATATCAATTAAAAAGGGCTTGGATATGAAAAAGGTTAGAAATATAAGGCTAATACGCATTTAAATGGGGCTCGTCGAGTCAGGATCAATTTGTCCGAAAATCCAAGCCTAACACCCCCTCCAAAAACAGAGTTCAATCATGTTTGGGGGAAAAGTGTATTGCCCATAAATTTGAAGTCTAATATCAAATAAAAAGGTCTTGGATATGAAAAAGGTTAGAAATATAAGGCTAATACTCATTTAAATGGGGCTCGTCGAGTCAGGATCAATTTGTCCGAAAATCCAAGGCTAACACCCCCTCCAAAAACCAAGTTCAACCATGTTTGGGGGAAAAGTGTATTACCCATAAATTTGAAGTCTAATATCAACTAAAAAGGGCTTGGATATGAACAAGGTTATAAATATAAGGTAATACTGATTTAAATGGGGCTTGTCGAGTCAGGATCAATTTGTCCAAAAATCCAAGGCTAACACCCCCTCCAAAAACCAAGTTCAACCAAGTTTGGGGGAAAAGTGTATTTTCCATAAATTTGGAGTCTAATACCAACTAAAAGGTCTTGGATATGAGCAAGGTTAGAAATATAAGGCTAATACTCATTTAAATGGGGCTCGTCGAGTCAGGATCAATTTGTCCAAAAATCCAAGGCTAACACCCCCTCCAAAAACCAAGTTCAACCATGTTTGGGGGAAAAGTGTATTACCCATAAATTTGAAGTCTAATACCAACTAAAAGGTCTTGGATATGAGCAAGGTTAGAAATATAAGGCTAATACTCATTTAAATGGGGCTCGTCGAGTCAGGATCAATTTGTCCAAAAATCCAAGGCTAACACCCTCTCCAAAAACAATGTTCAAACATGTTTGCGGGAAAAGTGTATTACCCATAAATTTGAAGTCTAATATCAAATAAAAAGGTCTTGGATATGAAAAAGGTTAGAAATATAAGGCTAATACTCATTTAAATGGGGCTCGTGGAGTCATGATCAATTCGTCCGAAAATCCAAGGCTAACACCCCCTCCAAAAACCAAGTTCAACCATGTTTGGGGGAAAAGTGTATTACCCATAAATTTGAAGTATAATATCAACTAAAAAGGGCTTGGATATGAACAAGGTTATAAATATAAGGTAATACTCATTTAAATGGGGCTTGTCGAGTCAGGATCAATTTGTCCAAAAATCCAAGGCTAACACCCCCTCCAAAAACCAAGTTCAACCAAGTTTGGGGGAAAAGTGTATTTCCCATAAATTTGGAGTCTAATACCAACTAAAAGGTCTTGGATATGAGCAAGGTTATAAATATAAGGCTAATACTCATTTAAATGGGGCTCGTCGAGTCAGGATCAATTTGTCCGAAAATCCAAGGCTAACACCCCCTCCAAAAACCAAGTTCAACCATGTTTGGGGGAAAAGTGTATTACCCATAAATTTGAAGTCTAATATCAACTAAAAAGGTCTTGGATATGAGCAAGGTTAGAAATATAAGGCTAATACTCATTTAAATGGGGCTCGTCGAGTCAGGATCAATTTGTCCAAAAATCCAAGGCTAACACCCCCTCCAAAAACAATGTTCAATCATGTTTGCGGGAAAAGTGTATTACCCATAAATTTGAAGTCTAATATCAAATAAAAAGGGCTTTGATATGAACAACATTAGAAATCTAAGGCTAATACTCATTTAAATGGGGCTCGTCGAGTCAAGATCAATTTGTCCGAAAATCCAAGGCTAACACCCCCTCCAAAAACCAAGTTCAACCATGTTTTGGGGAAAAAGTGTATTACCCATAAATTTCAAGTCCAATATCAACTAAAAAGGGCTTGGATATGAACAAGATTAGAAATATAAGGCTAATACTCATTTAAATGGGGCTCGTCGAGTCAAGATCAATTTGTCCGAAAATCCAAGGCTAACACCCCCTCCAAAAACCAAGTTCAACCATGTTTGGGGGAAAATAGTATTACCCATAAATTTGAAGTCTAATATCAACTAAAAAGGGCTTGGATATGAACAAGTTTAGAAATATAACGCTAATACTCATTTAAATGGGGCTCGTCGACTAAGGATCAATTTGTCTGAAAATCCAAGGCTAACACCCCCTCCAAAAACCATGTTCAACTATGTTTTGGGGAAAAAGTGTATTACACATAAATTTGAAGTCTAATATCAACTAAAAAGGTCTTGGATATGAGCAAGGTTAGAAATATAAGGCTAATAATCATTTAAATGGGGCTTGTCGAGTCAGGATCAATTTGTCTGAAAATCCAAGGCTAACACCCCCTCCAAAAACCAAGTTCAATCATTTTTGGGGGAAAAGTCTATTACCCATAAATTGGAAGTCTAATACCAACTAAAAGGTATTGGATATGAACAAGGTTTCAAATTTAAGGCTAATACTCATTTAAATGGGGCTCGTGGTGTCATGATCAATTTGTCCGAAAATGCAAGGCTAACACCCCCTCCAAAAACCAAGTGCAATCATTTTTGGGGGAAAAGTCTATTACCCATAAATTTGAAGTCTAATACCAAATAAAAGGACTTGGATATGAACAAGGTTAGAAATATAAGGCTAATACTCATTTAAAATGAGGCTCGTCGAATCAGGACCAATTTGTCTGAAAATCCAAGGCTAACACCCCCTCCAAAAACCAAGTTTTATCATTTTGGGGGGAAAAGTCTATTACCCATAAATTTGAAGTCTAATACCAACTAAAAGATATTAGATATGAACAAGGTTAGAAATCTAAGGCTAATACTCATTTAAAATGGGGCTCATCGAGTCAGGACCAATTTGTCTGAAAATCCAAGGCTAACACCCCCTCCAAAAACCAAGTTCTATCATTTTGGGGGGAAAAGTCTATTACCCATAAATTTGAAGTCTAATACACACTAAAAGGGATTAGATATGAACAAGGTTAGAAATCTAAGGCTAATACTCATTTAAAATGGGGCTCATCGAGTCAGGACCAATTTGTCCGAAAATCCAAGCCTAACACCCCCTCCAAAAACCAAGTTCAATCATGTTTGGGGGAAAAGTCTATTACCCATAAATTTGAAGTCTAATACCAACTAAAAGGGATTGGATATGAACAAGGTTAGAAATATAAGGCTAATACTCATTTAAAATGGGGCTCGTCGAGTTACGACCAATTTGTCCGAAAATCCAAGGCTAACACCCCCTCCAAAAACAAAGTTCAATCATTTTTGGGGGAAAAGTCTATTACCCATAAATTTGAAGTCTAATACCAACTAAAAGGTATTGGATATGAACAAGGTTTCAAATCTAAGGCTAATACTCATTTAAATGGGGCTCGTGGAGTCAGGATCAATTTGTCCGAAAATCCAAGGCTAACACCCCCTCCAAAAACAAAGTTCAATAATGTTTGGGGGAAAAGTGTATTACCCATAAATTTGAAGTCTAATATCAAATAAAAAGGGCTTGTATATGAAAAAGGTTAGAAATATAAGGCTAATACTCATTTAAATGGGGCTCGTCGAGTCAGGATCAATTTGTCCGAAAATCCAAGGCTAACACCCCCTCCAAAAACCAAGTTCAACCATGTTTGGGGGAAAAGTGTATTACCCATAAATTTGAAGTCTAATATCAACTAAAAAGGGCTTGGATATGAACAAGGTTATAAATATAAGGTAATACTCATTAAATGGGGCTCGTGGAGTCATGATCAATTTGTCCGAAAATGCAAGGCTAACACCCCCTCCAAAAACCAAGTGCAATCATTTTGGGGGGAAAAGTCTATTACCCATAAATTTGAAGTCTAATACCAAATAAAAGGGCTTGGATATGAACAAGGTTAGAAATATAAGGCTAATACTCATTTAAAATGAGGCTCGTCGAGTCAGGACCAATTTGTCCGAAAATCCAAGGCTAACACCCCCTCCAAAAACCAAGTTTTATAATTTTGGGCGGAAAAGTCTATTACCCATAAATTTGAAGTCTAATACCAACTAAAAGATATTAGATATGAACAAGGTTAGAAATATAAGGCTAATACTCATTTAAAATGGGGCTCATCGAGTCAGGACCAATTTGTCTGAAAATCCAAGGCTAACACCCCCTCCAAAAACCAAGTTCTATCATTTTGGGGGGAAAAGTCTATTACCCATAAATTTGAAGTCTAATACACACTAAAAGGGATTGGATATGAACAAGGTTAGAAATCTAAGGCTAATACTCATTTAAAATGGGGCTCGTCGAGTCAGGACCAATTTGTCCGAAAATCCAAGCCTAACACCCCCTCCAAAAACCAAGTTCAATCATGTTTGGGGGAAAAGTCTATTACCCATAAATTTGAAGTCTAATACCAACTAAAAGGGATTGGATATGAACAAGGTTAGAAATCTAAGGCTAATACTCATTTAAAATGGGGCTCGTCGAGTTACGACCAATTTGTCCAAAAATCCAAGGCTAACACCCCTCCAAAAACAAAGTTCAATCATTTTTGGGGGAAAAGTCTATTACCCATAAATTTGAAGTCTAATACCAACTAAAAGGTATTGGATATGAACAAGGTTTCAAATCTAAGGCTAATACTCATTTAAATGGGGCTCGTGGAGTCATAATCAATTTGTCCGAAAATGCAAGGCTAACACCCCCTCCAAAAACAAAGTTCAATCATGTTTGGGGGAAAAGTGTATTACCCATAAATTTGAAGTCTAATATCAAATAAAAAGGGCTTGGATATGAAAAAGGTTAGAAATATAATGCTAATACTCATTTAAATGGGGCTCGTCGAGTCAGGATCAATTTGTCCGAAAATCCAAGGCTAACACCCCCTCCAAAAACCAAGTTCAACCATGTTTGGGGGAAAAGTGTATTACCCATAAATTTGAAGTCTAATATCAACTAAAAAGTGCTTGGATATGAACAAGGTTATAAATATAAGGTAATACTCATTTAAATGGGGCTTGTCGAGTCAGGATCAATTTGTCCGAAAATCCAAGGCTAACACCCCCTCCAAAAACCAAGTTCAACCATGTTTGGGGGAAAATAGTATTACCCTTAAATTTGAAGTCTAATACCAACTAAAAAGAGCTTGGATATGAACAAGGTTATAAATATAACACTAATACTCATTTAAATGGGGCTCGTCGAGTCAGGATCAGTTTGTTCGAAAATCCAAGGCTAACACCCCCTCCAAAAACCAAGTTCAACCATGTTTGGGGGAAAAGTGTATTACCCATAAATTTGAAGTCTAATACCAACTAAAAGGTCTTGGATATGATAAAGGTTAGAAATATAAGGCTAATACTCATTTAAATGGGGCTCATCGAGTCAGGATCAATTTGTCCAAAAATCGAAGCCTAACACCCCTTCCAAAAACCAAGTTCAACCAAGTATTGGGGAAAAAGTGTATTACCCATAAATTTGAAGTCTAATATCAACTAAAAAGGTCTTGGATATGAGCAAGGTTAGAAATATAAGGCTAATACTCATTTAAATTGGGCTCGTCGAGTCAGGATCGTTTTGTCCAAAAATCCAAGGCTAACACCCCCTCCAAAAACCAAGTTCAACCATGTTTGGGGGAAAAGTGTATTACGCATAAATTTGAAGTCTAATACCAACTAAAAGGTCTTGGATATGAGCAAGGTTAGAAATATAAGGCTAATACTCATTTAAATGGGGCTCGTCGAGTCAGGATCAATTTGTCCGAAAATCCAAGACTAACACCCCCTCCAAAAACAAAGTTCAATCATGTTTGGGGGGAAAGTGTATTACCCATAAATTTGAAGTCTAATATCAAATAAAAAGGGCTTGGATATGAACAACATTAGAAATCTAAGGCTAATACTCATTTAAATGGGGCTCGTCGAGTCAAGATCAATTTGTCCGAAAATCCAAGGCTAACACCCCCTCCAAAAACCAAGTTCAACCATGTTTTGGGGAAAAAGTGTATTACCCATAAATTTCAAGTCCAATATCAACTAAAAAGGGCTTGGATATGAACAAGATTAGAAATATAAGGCTAATACTCATTTAAATGGGGCTCGTCGAGTCAAGATCAATTTGTCCGAAAATCCAAGGCTAACACCCCCTCCAAAAACCATGTTCAACCATGTTTGGGGGAAAATAGTATTACCCATAAATTTGAAGTCTAATACCAACTAAAAAGAGCTTGGATATGAACAAGGTTATAAATATAACGCTAATACTCATTTAAATGGGGCTCGTCGAGTCAGGATCAATTTGTCCGAAAATCCAAGGCTAACACCCCCTCCAAAAACCAAGTTCAACCATGTTTGGGGGAAAAGTGTATTACCCATAAATTTGAAGTCTAATACCAACTAAAAGGTCTTGGATATGAGAAAGGTTAGAAATATAAGGCTAATACTCTTTTGAATGGGGCTCGTCGAGTCAGGATCAATTTGTCCAAAAATCCAAGGCTAACACCCCCTCCAAAAACCAAGTTCAACCAAGTTTTGGGGAAAAAGTGTATTACCCATAAATTTGAAGTCTAATATCAACTAAAAAGGTCTTGGATATGAGCAAGGTTAGAAATATAAGGCTAATACTCATTTAAAATGGGGCTCGTCGAGTCAGGACCAATTTGTCCGAAAATCCAAGCCTAACACCCCCTCCAAAAACCAAGTTCAATCATGTTTGGGGGAAAAGTCTATTACCCATAAATTTGAAATCTAATACCAACTAAAAGGGATTGGATATGAACAAGGTTAGAAATCTAAGGCTAATACTCATTTAAAATGGGGCTCGTCGAGTTACGACCAATTTGTCCGAAAATCCAAGGCTAACACCCCCTCCAAAAACAAAGTTCTATCATTTTTGGGGGAAAAGTCTATTACCCATAAATTTGAAGTCTAATACCAACTAAAAGGTATTGGATATGAACAAGGTTTCAAATCTAAGGCTAATACTCATTTAAATGGGGCTCGTGGAGTCATGATCAATTTGTCCGAAAATGCAAGGCTAACACCCCCTCCAAAAACGAAGTTCAATCATGTTTGGGGGAAAAGTGTATTACCCATAAATTTGAAGTCTAATATCAAATAAAAAGGGCTTGTATATGAAAAAGGTTAGAAATATAAGGCTAATACTCATTTAAATGGGGCTCGTCGAGTCAGGATCAATTTGTCCGAAAATCCAAGGCTAACACCCCCTCCAAAAACCAAGTTCAACCATTTTTGGGGGAAAAGTGTATTACCCATAAATTTGAAGTCTAATATCAACTAAAAAGGGCTTGGATATGAACAAGGTTATAAATATAAGGTAATACTCATTTAAATGGGGCTTGTCGAGTCAGGATCAATTTGTCCGAAAATCCAAGGCTAACACCCCCTCCAAAAACCAAGTTCAACCATGTTTGGGGGAAAATAGTATTACCCATAAATTTGAAGTCTAATATAAACTAAAAAGGGCTTGGATATGAACAAGTTTAGAAATATAACGCTAATACTCATTTAAATGGGGCTCGTCGACTAAGGATCAATTTGTCTGAAAATCCAAGGCTAACACCCCCTCCAAAAACCAAGTTCAACTATGTTTTGGGGAAAAAGTGTATTACACATAAATTTGAAGTCTAATATCAACTAAAAAGGTCTTGGATATGAGCAAGGTTAGAAATATAAGGCTAATACTCATTTAAATGGGGCTTGTCGAGTCAGGATCAATTTGTCCGAAAATCCATGGCTAACACCCCCTCCAAAAACAAAGTTCAATCATTTTTGGGGGAAAAGTCTATTACCCATAAATTTGAAGTCTAATACCAACTAAAAGGTATTGGATATGAACAAGGTTTCAAATCTAAGGCTAATACTCATTTAAATGGGGCTCGTGGAGTCATGATCAATTTGTCCGAAAATGCAAGGCTAACACCCCCTCCAAAAACCAAGTGCAATCATTTTTGGGGGAAAAGTCTATTACCCATAAATTTGAAGTCTAATACCAAATAAAAGGGCTTGGATATGAACAAGGTTAGAAATATAAGGCTAATACTCATTTAAAATGAGGCTCGTCGAGTCAGGACCAATTTGTCCGAAAATCCAAGGCTAACACCCCCTCCAAAAACCAAATTTATCATTTTGGGGGGAAAGGTCTATTACCCATAAATTTGAAGTCTAATACCAACTAAAAGATATTACATATGAACAAGGTTAGAAATCTAAGGCTAATACTCATTTAAAATGGAGCTCATCGAGTCATGATCAATTTGTCCGAAAATACAAGGCTAACACCCCCTCCAAAAACAAAGTTCAATAATGTTTGAGGGAAAACTGTATTACCCATAAATTTGAAGTCTAATATCAAATAAAAAGGGCTTGGATATGAACAAGGTTATAAATATAAGGTAATACTCATTTAAATAAGGCCTGTCGAGTCAGGATCAATTTGTCCGAAAATCCAAGGCTAACACCCCCTCCAAAAACAAAGTTCAACCATGTTTGGGGGAAAATAGTATTACCCATAAATTTGAAGTCTAATACCAACAAAAAAGGTCTTGGATATGAAAAAGGTTAGAAATATAAGGCTAATACTCATTTCAATGGGGCTCGTCGAGTCAGGATCAATTTGTCCGAAAATCCAAGGCTAACACCCCCTCCAAAAACCAAGTTCAACCATGTTTTGGGGAAAAAGTGTATTACCCATAAATTTCAAGTACAATATCAACTAAAAAGGGCTTGGATATGAACAAGATTAGAAATATAAGGCTAATACTCATTTAAATGGGGCTCGTCGAGTCACGATCAATTTGTCCGAAAATCCAAGGCTAACACCCCCTCCAAAAACCAAGTTCAACCATGTTTGGGGGAAAATAGTATTACCCATAAATTTGAAGTCTAATATCAACTAAAAAGGGCTTGGATATGAACAAGTTTAGAAATATAACGCTAATACTCATTTAAATGGGGCTCGTCGACTAAGGATCAATTTGTCTGAAAATCCAAGGCTAACACCCCCTCTAAAAACCAAGTTCAACTATGTTTTGGGGAAAAAGTGTATTACACATAAATTTGAAGTCTAATATCAACTAAAAAGGTCTTGGATATGAGCAAGGTTAGAAATATAAGGCTAATACTAATTTAAATGGGGCTCGTCGAGTCAGGATCAATTTGTCCGAAAATCCAAGGCTAACACCCCCTCCAAAAACAAAGTTCAATCATGTTTGGGGGAAAAGTGTATTACCCATAAATTTGAAGTCTAATATCAAATAAAAAGGGATTGGATATGAACAACATTAGAAATCTAAGGCTAATACTCATTTAAAATGGCGCTCATCGAGTCAGGACCAATTTGTCTGAAAATCCAAGGCTAACACCCCCTCCAAAAACCAAGTTCTATCATTTTGGGGGGAAATGTCTATTACCCATAAATTTGAAGTATAATAGACACTAAAAGGGATTGTATATGAACAAGGTTAGAAATATAAGGCTAATACTCATTTAAAATGGGGCTCGTCGAGTCAGGATCAAATTGTCCAAAAATCCAAGGCTAACACCCCCTCCAAAAACAAAGTTCAATCATGTTTGGGGGAAAAGCGTATTACCCATAAATTTGAAGTCTAATATCAACTAAAAAGAGCTTGGATATGAACAAGGTTATAAATATAAGGTAATACTCATTTAAATGGGGCTTGTCGAGTCAGGATCAATTTGTCCGAAAATCCAAGGCTAACACCCCCTCCAAAAACCAAGTTCAACCATGTTTGGGGGAAAATAGTATTACCCATAAATTTGAAGTCTAATACCAACTAAAAAGAGCTTGGATATGAACAAGGTTATAAATATAACGCTAATACTCATTTAAATGGGGATCGTCGAGTCAGGATCAATTTGTCCGAAAATCCAAGGCTAACACCCCCTCCAAAAACCAAGTTCAACCATGTTTGGGGGAAAAGTGTATTACCCATAAATTTGAAGTCTAATACCAACTAAAAGGTCTTGCATATGAGAAAGGTTAGAAATATAAGGCTAATACTCATTTAAATGGGGCTCGTCGAGTCAGGATCAATTTGTCCAAAAATCCAAGGCTAACACCCCCTCCAAAAACCAAGTTCAACCAAGTTTTGGGGAAAAAGTGTATTACCCATAAATTTGAAGTCTAATATCAACTAAAAAGGTCTTGGATATGAGCAAGGTTAGAAATATAAGGCTAATACTCATTTAAATGGGGCTCATCGAGTCAGGATCAATTTGTCCGAAAATCCAAGGCTAACACCCCCTCCAAAAACAAAGTTCAATCATGTTTGGGGGAAAAGTGTATTACCCATAAATTTGAAGTCTAATATCAACTAAAAAGGTCTTGGATATGAGCAAAGTTAGAAATATAAGGCTAATACTCATTTAAATGGGGCTTGTCGAGTCAGGATCAATTTGTCCGAAAATCCAAGGCTAACACCCCCTCCAAAAACCAAGTTCAATCATTTTTGGGGGAAAAATCTATTACCCATAAATTGGAAGTCTAATACCAACTAAAAGGTATTGGATATGAACAAGGTTTCAAATCTAAGGCTAATACTCACTTAAATGGGGCTCGTGGAGTCATGATCAATTTGTCCGAAAATGCAAGGCTAACACCCCCTCCAAAAACCAAGTGCAATCATTTTTGGGGGAAAAGTCTATTACCCATAAATTTGAAGTCTAATACCACATAAAAGGGCTTGGATATGAACAAGGTTAGAAATATAAGGCTAATACTCATTTAAAATGAGGCTCGTCGAGTCAGGACCAATTTGTCCGAAAATCCAAGCCTAACACCCCCTCCAAAAACCAAGTTCAATCATTTTTGGGGGAAAAGTCTATTACCCATAAATTGGAAGTCTAATACCAACTAAAAGGTATTGGATATGAACAAGGTTTCAAATCTAAAGCTAATACTCATTTAAATGGGGCTCGTGGAGTCATGATCAATTTGTCCGAAAATGCAAGGCTAACACCCCCTCCAAAAACCAAGTGCAATCATTTTTGGGGGAAAAGTCTATTACCCATAAATTTGAAGTCTAATACCAAATAAAAGGGCTTGGATATGAACAAGGTTAGAAATATAAGGCTAATACTCATTTAAAATGAGGCTCGTAGAGTCAGGACCAATTTGTTCGAAAATCCAAGGCTAACACCCCCTCCAAAAACCAAGTTTTATTATTTTGGGGGGAAAAGTCTATTACCCATAAATTTGAAGTGTAATACCAACTAAAAGATATTAGATATGAACAAGGTTAGAAATATAAGACTAATACTCATTTAAAATGGGGTTCATCGAGTCAGGACCAATTTGTCTGAAAATCCAAGGCTAACACCCCCTCCAAAAACCAAGTTCTATCATTTTGGGGGGAAAAGTCTATTACCCGTAAATTTGAAGTCTAATACACACTAAAAGGGATTGGATATGAACAAGGTTAGAAATCTAAGGCTAATACTCATTTAAAATGGGGCTCGTCGAGTCAGGACCAATTTGTCCGAAAATCCAAGCCTTACACCCCCTCCAAAAACCAAGTTCAATCATGTTTGGGGGGAAAGTCTATTACCCATAAATTTGAAGTCTAATACCAACTAAAAGGGATTGGATATGAACAAGGTTAGAAATCTAAGGCTAATACTCATTTAAAATGGGGCTCGTCGAGTTACGACCAATTTGTCCGAAAATCCAAGGCTAACACCCCCACCAAAAACAAAGTTCAATCATTTTTGGGGGAAAAGTCTATTACCCATAAATTTGAAGTCAAATACCAACTAAAAGGTATTGGATATCAACAAGGTTTCAAATCTAAGGCTAATACTCATTTAAATGGGGCTCGTGGAGTCATGATCAATTTGTCCGAAAATGCAAGGCTAACACCCCCTCCAAAAACAAAGTTCAATCATGTTTGGGGGAAAAGTGTATTACCCATAAATTTGAAGTCTAATATCAAATAAAAAGGGCTTGGATATGAAAAAGGTTAGAAATATAAGGCTAATACTCATTTAAATGGGGCTCGTCGAGTCAGGATCAATTTGTCCGAAAATCCAAGGCTAACACCCCCTCCAAAAACAAAGTTCAATCATTTTTAGGGGAAAAGTCTATTACCCATAAATTTGAAGTATAATACCAACTAAAAGGTATTGGATATGAACAAGGTTTCAAATCTAAGGCTAATACTCATTTAAATGGGGCTCGTGGAGTCATGATCAATTTGTCCGAAAATACAAGGCTAACACCCCCTCCAAAAACAAAGTTCAATCATGTTTGGGGGAAAACTGTATTACCCATAAATTTGAAGTCTAATATCAAATAAAAAGGGCTTGGATATGAACAAGGTTATAAATATAAGGTAATACTCATTTAAATAAGGCCTGTCGAGTCAGGATCAATTTGTCCGAAAATCCAAGGCTAACACCCCCTCCAAAAACAAAGTTCAACCATGTTTGGGGGAAAATAGTATTACCCATAAATTTGAAGTCTAATACCAACAAAAAAGAGCTTGGATATGAACAAGGTTATAAATATAACGCTAATATTCATTTAAATGGGGCTCGTCGAGTCAGGATCAATTTGTCCGAAAATCCAAGGCTAACACCCCCTCCAAAAACAAAGTTCAATCATGTTTGGGGGAAAAGTGTATTACCCATAAATTTGAAGTCTAATATCAAATAAAAAGGGCTTGGATATGAACAACATTAGAAATCTAAGGCTAATACTCATTTAAATGGGGCTCGTCGAGTCAAGATCAATTTGTCCGAAAATCCAAGGCTAACACCCCCTCCAAAAACCAAGTTCAACCATGTTTTGGGGAAAAAGTGTATTACCCATAAATTTCAAGTACAATATCAACTAAAAAGGGCTTGGATATGAACAAGATTAGAAATATAAGGCTAATACTCATTTAAATGGGGCTCGTCGAGTCACGATCAATTTGTCCGAAAATCCAAGGCTAACACCCCCTCCAAAAACCAAGTTCAACCATGTTTGGGGGAAAATAGTATTACCCATAAATTTGAAGTCTAATATCAACTAAAAAGGGCTTGGATATGAACAAGTTTAGAAATATAACGCTAATACTCATTTAAATGGGGCTCGTCGACTAAGGATCAATTTGTCTGAAAATCCAAGGCTAACACCCCCTCTAAAAACCAAGTTCAACTATGTTTTGGGGAAAAAGTGTATTACACATAAATTTGAAGTCTAATATCAACTAAAAAGGTCTTGGATATGAGCAAGGTTAGAAATATAAGGCTAATACTCATCTAAAATGGGGCTCGTCGAGTTACGACCAATTTGTCCGAAAATCCAAGGCTAACACCCCCACCAAAAACAAAGTTCAATCATTTTTGGGGGAAAAGTCTATTACCCATAAATTGGAAGTCTAATACCAACTAAAAGGTATTGGATACGAACAAGGTTTCAAATCTAAGGCTAATACTCATTTAAATGGGGCTCGTGGAGTCATGATCAATTTGTCCGAAAATGCAAGGCTAACACCCCCTCCAAAAACAAAGTGCAATCATTTTTGGGGGAAAAGTCTATAACCCATAAATTTGAAGTCTAATACCAAATAAAAGGGCTTGGATATGAACAAGGTTAGAAATATAAGGCTAATACTCATTTAAAATGAGGCTCGTCGAGTCAGGACCAATTTGTTCGAAAATCCAAGGCTAACACCCCCTCCAAAAACCAAGTTTTATTATTTTGGGGGGAAAAGTCTATTACCCATAAATTTGAAGTGTAATACCAACTAAAAGATATTAGATATGAACAAGGTTAGAAATATAAGGCTAATACTCATTTAAAATGGGGTTCATCGAGTCAGGACCAATTTGTCTGAAAATCCAAGGCTAACACCCCCTCCAAAAACCAAGTTCTATCATTTTGGGGGGAAAAGTCTATTACCCGTAAATTTGAAGTCTAATACACACTAAAAGGGATTGGATATGAACAAGGTTAGAAATCTAAGGCTAATACTCATTTAAAATGGGGCTCGTCGAGTCAGGACCAATTTGTCCGAAAATCCAAGCCTTACACCCCCTCCAAAAACCAAGTTCAATCATGTTTGGGGGAAAAGTCTATTACCCATAAATTTGAAGTCTAATACCAACTAAAAGGGATTGGATATGAACAAGTTTAGAAATCTAAGGCTAATACTCATTTAAAATGGGGCTCGTCGAGTTACGACCAATTTGTCCGAAAATCCAAGGCTAACACCCCCACCAAAAACAAAGTTCAATCATTTTTGGGGGAAAAGTCTATTACCCATAAATTTGAAGTCTAATACCAACTAAAAGGTATTGGATATCAACAAGGTTTCAAATCTAAGGCTAATACTCATTTAAATGGGGCTCGTGGAGTCATGATCAATTTGTCCGAAAATGCAAGGCTAACACCCCCTCCAAAAACAAAGTTCAATCATGTTTGGGGGAAAAGTGTATTACCCATAAATTTGAAGTCTAATATCAAATAAAAAGGGCTTGGATATGAAAAAGGTTAGAAATATAAGGCTAATACTCATTTAAATGGGGCTCGTCGAGTCAGGATCAATTTGTCCGAAAATCCAAGGCTAACACACCCCCTCCAAAAACAAAGTTCAATCATGTTTGGGGGAAAAGTGTATTACCCATAAATTTGAAGTCTAATATCAAATAAAAAGGGCTTGGATATGAACAACATTAGAAATCTAAGGCTAATACTCATTTAAATGGGGCTTGTCGAGTCAAGATCAATTTGTCCGAAAATCCAAGGCTAACACCCCCTCCAAAAACCAAGTTCAACCATGTTTTGGGGAAAAAGTGTATTACCCATAAATTACAAGTCCAATATAAACTAAAAAGGGCTTGGATATGAACAAGATTAGAAATATAAGGCTAATACTCATTTAAATGGGGCTCGTCGAGTCAGGACCAATTTGTCCGAAAATCCAAGGCTAACACCCCCTCCAAAAACCAAGTTTTATCATTTTGGGGGGAAAAGTCTATTACCCATAAATTTCAAGTCTAATACCAACTAAAAGATATTAGATATGAACAAGGTTAGAAATCTAAGGCTAATACTCATTTAAAATGGGGCTCATCGAGTCAGGACCAATTTGTCTGAAAATCCAAGGCTAACACCCCCTCCAAAAACCAAGTTCTATCATTTTGGGGGGAAAAGTCTATTACCCATAAATTTGAAGTCTAATAGACACTAAAAGGTATTGTATATGAATAAGGTTAGAAATCTAAGGCTAATACTCATTTAAAATGGGGCTCGTCGAGTCAGGACCAATTTGTCCGAAAATCCAAGCCTAACACCCCCTCCAAAAACCAAGTTCAATCATGTTTGGGGGAAAAGTCTATTACCCATAAATTTAAAGTCTAATACCAACTAAAAGGGATTGGATATGAACAAGGTTAGAAATCTAAGGCTAATACTCATTTAAAATGGGGCTCGTCGAGTTACGACCAATTTGTCCGAAAATCCAAGGCTAACACCCCCTCCAAAAACAAAGTTCAATCATTTTTGGGGGAAAACTGTATTACCCATAAATTTGAAGTCTAATATCAAATAAAAAGGGCTTGGATATGAAAAAGGTTAGAAATATAAGGCTAATAGTCATTTAAATGGGGCTCGTGGAGTCAGGATCAATTTGTCCGAAAATCCAAGGCTAACACCCCCTCCAAAAACAAAGTTCAATCATATTTGGGGGAAAAGTCTATTACCCATAAATTTGAAGTCTAATACCAACTAAAAGGTATTGGATATCAACAAGGTTTCAAATCTAAGGCTAATACTCATTTAAATGGGGCTCGTGGAGTCATGATCAATTTGTCCGAAAATGCAAGGCTAACACCCCCTCCAAAAACAAAGTTCAATCATATTTGGGGGAAAAGTGTATTACCCATAAATTTGAAGTCTAATATCAAATAAAAAGGTCTTGGATATGAAAAAGGTTAGAAATATAAGGCTAATACTCATTTAAATGGGGCTCGTCGAGTCAGGATCAATTTGTCCAAAAATCCAAGGCTAACACCCCCTCCAAAAACCAAGTTCAACCAAGTTTTGGGGAAAAAGTGTATTACCCATAAATTTGAAATCTAATATCAAATAAAAAGGTCTTGGATATGAGCAAGGTTAGAAATATAAGGCTAATACTCATTTAAATGGGGCTCGTCGAGTCAGGATCATTTTGTCCAAAAATCCAAGGCTAACACCCCCTCCAAAAACCAAGTTCAACCATGTTTGGGGGAAAAATGTATTACCCATAAATTTGAAGTCTAATACCAACAAAAAGGTCTTGGATATGAGCAAGGTTAGAAATATAAGGCTAATACTCATTTAAATGGGGCTCGTCGAATCAGGATCAATTTGTCCAAAAATCCAAGGCTAACACCCCCTCCAAAAACCAAGTTCAACCAAGTTTTGGGGAAAAAGTGTATTACCCATAAATTTGAAATCTAATATCAAATAAAAAGGTCTTGGATATGAGCAAGGTTAGAAATATAAGGCTAATACTCATTTAAATGGGGCTCGTCGAGTCAGGATCAATTTGTCCAAAAATCCAAGGCTAACACCCCCTCCAAAAACCAAGTTCAACCATGTTTGGGGGAAAAATGTATTACCCATAAATTTGAAGTCTAATACCAACAAAAAGGTCTTGGATATGAGCAAGGTTAGAAATATAAGGCTAATACTCATTTAAATGGGGCTCGTCGAGTCAGGATCAATTTGTCCGAAAATCCAAGGCTAACACCCCCTCCAAAAACAAAGTTCAATCATGTTTGGGGGAAAAGTGTATTACCCATAAATTTGAAGTCTAATATCAAATAAAAAGGGCTTGAATATGAACAACATTAGAAATCTAAGGCTAATACTCATTTAAATGGGGCTCGTCGAGTCAAGATCAATTTGTCCAAAAATCCAAGGCTAACACCCCCTCCAAAAACCAAGTTCAACCATGTTTTGGGGAAAAAGTGTATTACCCATAAATTTCAAGTCCAATATCAACTAAAAAGGGATTGGATATGAACAAGATTAGAAATATAAGGCTAATACTCATTTAAATGGGGCTCGTCGAGTCACGATCAATTTGTCCGAAAATCCAAGGCTAACACCCCCTCCAAAAACCAAGTTCAACCATGTTTGGGGGAAAATAGTATTACCCATAAATTTGAAGTCTAATACCAACTAAAAGATATTAGATATGAACAAGGTTAGAAATATAAGGCTAATACTCATTTAAAATGGGGCTCATCGAGTCAGGACCAATTTGTCTGAAAATCCGAGGCTAACACCCTCTCCAAAAACCAAGTTCTATCATTTTGGGCGGAAAAGTCTATGACCCATAAATTTGAAGTCTAATACACACTAAAAGGGATTGGATATGAACAAGGTTAGAAATCTAAGGCTAATACTCATTTAAAATGGGGCTCGTCGGGTCAGGACCAATTTGTCCGAAAATCCAAGGCTAACACCCCCTCCAAAAACCAAGTTCTATCATTTTGGGGGGAAAAGTCTATTACCCATAAATTTGAAGTCTAATACCAACTAAAAGGGATTGGATATGAATAAGGCTAGAAATCTAAGGCTAAAATGGGGCTCGTCGAGTCAGGACCAATTTGTCCGAAAATCCAAGGCTAACACCCCCTCCAAAAATCAAGTTCTATCATTTTGGGAGGAAAAGTCTATTACCCATAAATTTGAAGTCTAATACCAACTAAAAGGTATTGGATATGAACAAGGTTTAAAATCTAAGGCTAATACTCATTTAAATGGGGCTCGTGGAGTCATGATCAATTTGTCCGAAAAAGCAAGGCTAACACCCCCTCTAAAAACCAAGTTCAATCATTTTTGGGGGAAAAGTCTATTACCCATAAATTTGAAGTCTAATTGATGCGACCATATTATTTGATAATTCCATCCATATTTACATAGTGTTTTTCATATATTTTATGTATAAAATGCCTTGATATTCTTTGTTTTATATTTTGAAGGCATTTTTGGATGAAAGATTCAAAAAGGAGTAAGTGTGGAGGTAATTGGCAGATTTGACGTTCAGTCGATGTTTTGTGCAGAGCGTGAGTTCTAGAGATCGAAATGAAGTGATTCCAGTGGAAATGAAAAGCTAACATCCATACCTTTCTGGAAATGTAATGCAAGAAAAATAAAAGGAGAAAGATCATGGAAATCGCATCATGCAAAGTCAAATCTCGCATTCTGCCAATGTCGACCTTTCTCCATTCCAACTTCAATATCTCAAGCTACCGAAGTCTGATTGATGGAAACGCAATTTGAGTGGATTCAGGACTCAAATACCTATAAACGCTCCAAATTTCAGATCAAAACGATGTCATATGAAGGAGATATGAATTTTACAAGGGACAACTAAATTCTGCCAACTTAAGGAAGGACTATTTTGTAAAATAGACATTAGGGTTTCTAAGCATATATAAAGGAGAAGAGGAGCATAGAAGTGGCGGCTAGCACAAAAGAAAACACAAAATCTTTCTCCTCCAAACCCTAAATCATGTGTTCTTTCATTTTTTTATTTAGTTGTTCAATAAACATGCAAGGCTAGATTCTTTTGCTTGGTTGCAAGGACACGGAAACCTTCAGATTTCAAGAACTGTTAGATCTATTTTTACCTCAATTTTTCAGTTTATATGATGAATATGTTTTTTCTCCTATGATTGTTTATTTAATTGCTAAGAGCTGACTCGAAGTTATTATTGTAGACAATCAATTGCTAAGTTTGATATCAAAACCGGAGTTGTGGTATATGAACTTATGAAGCAACTAAGTTAATAATTGTAGCGGATTTATGTTATTAATCTTAGGGAGAACATTCAATTGAACTAAACATATATTGCGGACAATTATGTTTCTTAATCGATCAATTTATCTAGATTTTAATGCTACCATTGAATCAAATTACTAGTGCGGACACTGTGGTTGTTTGATGGTTAGGGTAAGTTATACGGCGGATCCGTTAACGAACTAATTTTAAGAAGAGATAAATATTCAGAATATAAATTGACATGTCATTTCCATGATCAGTTCTTATTTCTGTAGGTGGATGTTGATTTGCGACCAAGGTTTGTTTTATTGATAAATTTCAGTTTTATATATTTTTCGCTTAGTTTGCTTTAGCCTAGTCTAGACAACTTCCAACCCCCCCCCCCCCCCCCAATTGCATAACATATAGCACGAAAATCTGAACTAAATCGTCCTCGTGGGATCGACCCATTGCTTGCTCTATACTATCTTGTTTGATTTGTTTTAAGCTAGGATAATTAATTTGTGCGACCACGACATCGCAACACTAATACCAACTAAAAGATATTGGATATGAACAAGGTTAGAAATCTAAGGCTAAGACTCATTTAAAATGGGGCTCGTCGAGTTAGGACCAATTTGTCCGAAAATCCAAGGCTAACACCCCCTCCAAAAACCAAGTTCTATCATTTTGGGGGGAAAAGTCCATTACCCATAAATTTGAAGTCTAATACCAACTAAAAGGGATTGGATATGAATAAGGCTAGAAATCTAAGGCTAAAATGGGGCTCGTCGAGTCAGGACCAATTTGTCCGAAAATCCAAGCATAACACCCCCTCCAAAAACCAAGTTCAATCATTTTTGGGGGAAAAGTCTATTACCCATAAATTTGAAGTCTAATACCAACTACAAGGTATTGGATATGAACTAGGTTTAAAATCTAAGGCTAATACTCATTTAAATGGGGCTCGTGGAGTCATGATCAATTTGTCCAAAAATGCAAGGCTAACACCCCCTCCAAAAACCAAGTTCAATCATTTTTGGGGGAAAAGTCTATTACCCATAAATTTGAAGTCTAATAACAAATAAAAGGTATTGGATATGAACAAGGTTAGAAATCTAAGGCTAATAATCATTTAAAATAGGGCTCGTCAAGTCAGGACCAATTTGTCTCAAAATCCAAGGCTAACACCCCCTCCAAAAACCAAGTTCTATCATTTTGGGGGGAAAAGTCTATTACCCATAAATTTGAAGTCTAATACCAACTAAAAGGGATTGGATATGAATAAGGCTAGAAATATAAGGCTAAAATGGCGCTCGTCGAGTCAGGACCAATTTGTCCGAAAATCCAAGCATAACACCCCCTCCAAAAACCAAGTTCAATCATTTTTGGGGGAAAAGTCTATTACCCATAAATTTGAAGTCTAATACCAACTAAAAGGTATTGGATATGAACAAGGTTTGAAATCTAAGGCTAATACTCATTTAAATGGGGCTCGTGGAGTCATGATCAATTTGTCTGAAAATGCAAGGCTAACACACCCTCCAAAAACCAAGTTCAATCATTTTGGGGGGAAAATTCTATTACCCATAAATTTGAAGTCTAATACTAACTAAAAGATATTGGATATGAACAAGGCTAGAAATCTAAGTCTAATACTCATTTAAAATGGAGCTCGTCGAGTCAGGACCAATTTGTCCGAAATTCCAAGGCTAACACCCCCTCTAAAAACCAAGTTCTATCATTTTAGGGGGAAAAGTCTATTACGCATAAATTTGAAGTCTAATACCAACTAAAAGGGATTGGATATGAATAAGGTTAGAAATCTAAGGCTAAAATGGGGCTCGTCGAGTCAGGACCAATTTGTCCGAAAATCCATGCATAACACCCCCTCCAAAAACCAAGTTCAATCATTTTTGGGGGAAAAGTCTATTACCCATAAATTTGAAGTCTAATACCAACTAAAAGGTATTGGATATGAACTAGGTTTAAAATCTAAG
Source organism: Salix suchowensis (assembly GCA_029030765.1). Classification (NCBI taxonomy): domain Eukaryota; kingdom Viridiplantae; phylum Streptophyta; class Magnoliopsida; order Malpighiales; family Salicaceae; genus Salix; species Salix suchowensis. Next base: position 16,489,215 of record CM054983.1, read on the forward strand.
GCTAATACTCATTTAAATGGGGCTCGTGGAGTCATGATCAATTTGTCCGAAAATGCAAGGCTAACACCCCCTCCAAAAACCAAGTTCAATCATTTTTGGGGAAAAAGTCTATTAGCCATAAATTTGAAGTCTAATTGATGCGACCATATTATTTGATAATTTCATCCATATTTACATAGTGTTTTGCATATTTTTTATTTATAAAATGCCTTGATATTCTTTGTTTTATATTTTGAAGGCATTTTTGGATGAAAGATGCAAAAAGGAGTAAGTGTGGAGGTAATTGGCAGATTTGACGTTCAATCGATGTTTTGTGCAGAGCGTGAGTTCTAGAGATCGAAATGAAGTGATTCCAGTGGAAATGAAAAGCTAACATCCATACCTTTCTGGAAATGTAATGCAAGAAAAATAAAAGGAGAAAGATCATGGAAATCGCATCATGCAAAGTCAAATCTCGCATTCTGCCAATGTCGACCTTTCTCCATTCCAACTTCAATATCTCAAGCTACAGAAGTCCGATTGATGAAAACTCAATTGGAGTGGATTCAGGACTCAAATACCTATAAAGCAGATATGAATTTTACAAGGGACAACTAAATTCTGCCAACTTAAGGAAGGACTATTTTGTAAAATAGACATTAGGGTTTCTAAGCATATATAAAGGAGAAGAGGAGCATAGAAGTGGCGGCTAGCACAAAAGAAAACACAACTTCCAACCCCCCCAATTGCATAACATATAGCATGAAAATCTGAACTAAATCGTCCTCGTGGGATCGACCCCTTGCTTTCTCTATACTATCTTGTTTGATTTGTTTTAAGCTAGGGTAATTAATTTGTGCGACCACGATATCGCAACACTAATACCAACTAAAAGATATTGGATATGAACAAGGTTAGAAATCTAAGGCTAATACTCATTTAAAATGGGGCTCGTCGAGTTAGGACCAATTTTTCTGAAAATCCAAGGCTAACACCCCCTCCAAAAACCAAGTTCTATCATTTTGGGGGGAAAAGTCTATTACCCATAAATTTGAAGTCTAATACCAACTAAAAGGTATTGGATATGAACAAGGTTAGAAATCTAAGGCTAATACTCATTTAAAATGGGGCTCGTTGAGTCAGGACCAATTTGTCCGAAAATCCAAGGCTAACACCCCCTCCAAAAACCAAGTTCTATCATTTTGGGGGGGAAAGTCTATTACCCATAAATTTGAAGTCTAATACCAACTAAAAGGTATTGGATATGAACAAGGTTAGAAATCTAAGGCTAATACTCATTTAAAATGGGGCTCGTCAATTCAGGACCAATTTGTCCGAAAATCCAAGGCTAACACCCCCTCCAAAAACCAAGTTCAATCATGTTTGGGGGAAAAGTCTATTACCTATAAATTTGAAGTCTAATACCAATTAAAAGGGATTGGATATGAACAATATAGAAATCTAAGGCTAATACTCATTTAAAATGGGGCTCGTTGAGTCAGGACCAATTTGTCCGAAAATCCAAGGCTAACACCCCCTTCAAAAACCAAGTGCTATCATTTTGGGGGGAAAAGTCTATTACCCATAAATTTGAAGTCTAATACCAACTAAAGGGATTGTATATGAACAAGGTTAGAAATATAAGGCTAATAATCATTTAAAATGGGGCTCGTTGAGTCAGGACCAATTTGTCCGAAAATCCAAGGCTAACACCCCCTTCAAAAACCAAGTGGTATCATTTTGGGGGGAAAAGTCTATTACCCATTAATTTGAAGTCTAATACCAACTAAAGGGATTGTATATGAACAAGGTTAGAAATATAAGGCTAATAATCATTTAAAATGGGGCTCGTCAAGTCAGGACCAATTTGTCTTAAAATCCAAGGCTAACACCCCCTCCAAAAACCAAGTTCTATCATTTTGGAGGGAAAAGTCTATTACCCATAAATTTGAAGTCTAATACCAAATAAAAGGTATTGGATATGAACAAGGTTATAAATCTAAGGCTAATACTCATTTAAAATGGGGCTCGTGAAGTCAGGAACAATTTGTCCGAAAATCCAAGGCTAACACCCACTCCAAAAACCAAGGTCTGTCATTTTGGGGGGAAAAGTCTATTACCCATAAATTTGAAGTCTAATACAAACTAAAAGGTATTGGATATGAACAAGGTTAGAAATCTAAGACTAATACTCATTTAAAACGAGACTCGTCGAGTTAGGACCAATTTGTCCGAAAATCCAAAGCTAACACCCCCTCCAAAAACCAAATTCAATCATTTTTGGGGGAAAAGTCTATTACCCATAAATTTGAAGTCTAATACCAACTAAAAGGTATTGGATATGAACAAGGTTAGAAATATAAGGCTAATAATCATTTAAAATGGGGCTCGTTGAGTCAGGACCAATTTGTCCGAAAATCCAAGGCTAACACCCCCTTCAAAAACCAAGTGGTATCATGTTTGGGGGAAAAGTCTATTACCCATAAATTTGAAGTCTAATACCAACTACAAGGGATTGGATATGAACAAGGTTAGAAATCTAAGGCTAATACTCATTTAAAATGGGACTCGTCGAGTTAGGACCAATTTGTCCGAAAATCCAAGGCTAACACCCCCTCCGAAAACCAAGTTCAATCATTTTTGGGGGAAAAGTCTATTACCCATAAATTTGAAGTCTAATACCAACTAAAAGGTATTAGATATGAACAAGGTTAGAAATATAAGGCTAATAATCATTTAAATTGGGGCTCGTCAAGTCAGGACCTATTTGTCTGAAAATCCAAGGCTAACAACCCCTCCAAAAACCAAGTTCTATCATTTTGGGGGGAAAAGTCTATTACCCATAAATTTGAATTCTAATACCAACTAAAAGGTATTGGATATGAACAAGGTTAGAAATCTAAGGCTAATACTCATTCAAAATGGGGCTCGTCAAGTCAGGACCAATTTGTCCGAAAATCCAAGGCTAACACCCCCTCCAAAAACCAAGTTCAATCTTGTTTGGGGGAAAAGTCTATTACCCATAAATTTGAAGTCTAATACCAACTAAAAGGGATTGGATATGAACAAGATATAAATCTAAGGCTAATACTCATTTAAAATGGGTCTCGTTGAGTCAGGACCAATTTGTCCGAAAATCAAAGGCTAACACCCCCTTCAAAAACCAAGTTCTATCATTTTAGGGGGAAAAGTCTATTACCCATAAATTTGAAGTCTAATACCAACTAAAAGGGATTGTATATGAACAAGGTTAGAAATCTAAGGCTAATAATCATTTAAAATGGGGCTCGTCAAGTCAGAACCAATTTGTCCGAAAATCCAAGGCTAACACCCCCTTCAAAAACCAAGTTCTATCATTTTAGGGGGAAAAGTCTATTACCCATAAATTTGAAGTCTAATACCAACTAAAAGGGATTGTATATGAACAAGGTTAGAAATCTAAGGCTAATAATCATTTAAAATGGGGCTCGTCTAGTCAGGACCAATTTGTCTGAAAATCCAAGCCTAACACCCCCTCCAAAAACCAAGTTCTATCATTTTGGGGGGAAAAGTCTATTACCCATAAATTTGAAGTATAATACCAACTAAAAGGTATTGTATATGAACAAGGTTATAAATATAAGGCTAATACTCATTTAAAATAGGGCTCGTCAAGTCAGGACCAATTTGTCTTAAAATCCAAGGCTAACACCCCCTCCAAAAATCAAGTTCTATCATTTTGGGGGGAAAAGTCTATTACCCATAAATTTGAAGTATAATACCAACTAAAAGGTATTGGATATGAACAAGGTTAGAAATCTAAGGCTAATAATCATTTAAAATGGGGCTCATCATGTCAGGACTAATTTGTCTGAAAATCCAAGGCTAACACCCTCTCCAAAAACCAAGTTCTATCATTTTGGGGGGAAAGTCTATTACCCATAAATTTGAAGTCTAATACCAACTAAAAGATATCGGATATGAACAAGGTTAGAAATCTAAGGCTAATACTCATTTAAAATGGGGCTTGTCGAGTTAGGACCAATTTGTCCGAAAATCTAAGGCTAACACCCCCTCCAAAAACCAAGTTCTATCATTTTGGGGGGAAAAGTCTATTACCCATAAATTTGAAGTCTAATACCAACTAAAAGGTATTGGATATGAACAAGGTTAGAAATGTAAGGCTAATACTCATTTAAAATGGGGCTCGTGAAGTTAGGACCAATTTGTCCGAAAATCCAAGGCTAACACCCCCTCCAAAAACCAAATTCAATCATGTTTGGGGGAAAAGTCTATTACCCATAAATTTGAAGTCTAATACCAAATAAAAGGGATTGGATATGAACAAGATTAGAAATCTAAGTCTAATACTCATTTAAAATGTGGCTCGTTGAGTCAGGACCAATTTGTCCGAAAATCCAAGGCTAACACCCCCTCCAAAAACCAAGTTCTATCATTTTGGGGGGAAAAGTCTATTACCCATAAATTTGAAGTCTAATACCAACTAAAAGGGATTGGATATGAACAAGGTTAGAAATCTAAGGCTAATACTCATTTAAAAATGGGGCTCGTCAAGTCAGGACCAATTTGTCTTAAAATCCAAGGCTAACACCCCCTCTAAAATTCAAGTTCTATCATTTTGGGGGAAAAACTCTATTACCCATAAATTTAAAGTATAATACCAACTAAAAGGTATTGGATATGAACAAGGTTATAAATCTAAGGCTAATACTCATTTAAAATGGGGCTCGTGAAGTCAGGACCAATTTGTCCGAAAATCCAAGGCTAACACCCCCTCCAAAAACCAAGTTCAATCATGTTTGGGGGAAAAGTCTATTACCCATAAATTTGAAGTCTAATACCAACTAAAAGGGATTGGATATGAAATAGATTAGAAATCTAAGGCTAATACTCATTTAAAATGGGGCTCGTCAAGTCATGACCAATTTGTCCGAAAATCCAAGGCTAACACCCCCTCTAAAAACCAAGTTCAATCATGTTTGGGGGAAAAGTCTATTACCCATAAATTTGAAGTCTAATACCAACTAAAAGGTATTGGATATGAACAAGGTTATAAATCTAAGGCTAATACTCATTTAAAATGGGGCTCGTCAATTCAGGACCAATTTGTCCGAAAATCCAAGGCTAACACCCCCTCCAAAAACCAAGTTCAATCATGTTTGGGGGAAAAGTCTATTACCCATAAATTTAAAGTATAATACTAACTAAAAGGTATTGGATATGAACAGGGTTATAAATCTAAGGCTAATACTCATTTAAAATGGGGCTCGTGAAGTCAGGACCAATTTGTCCGAAAATCCAAGGCTAACACCCCCTCCAAAAACCAAGGTCTATCATTTTGGGGGGAAAAATCTATTACCCATAAATTTGAAGTATAATACCAACTAAAAGGGATTGGATATGAACAAGGTTAGAAATCTAAGGCTAATACTCATTTAAAATGGGGCTCGTCAATTCAGGACCAATTTGTCCGAAAATCCAAGGCTAACACCCCCTCCAAAAATCAAGTTCAATCATGTTTGGGGGAAAAGTCTATTACCCATAAATTTGAAGTCTAATACCAACTAAAACGGATTGTATATGAACAAGATTAGAAATCTAAGGCTAATACTCATTTAAAATGGGGCTCGTCAAGTCATGACCAATTTGTCCGAAAATCCAAGGCTAACACCCCCTCCAAAAACCAAGTTCAATCATGTTTGGGGGAAAAGTCTATTACCCATAAATTTGAAGTCTAATACCAACTACAAGGGATTGGATATGAACAAGGTTATAAATCTAAGGCTAATACTCATTTAAAATGGGGCTCGTGAAGTCAGGAACAATTTGTCCGAAAATCCAAGGCTAACACCCACTCCAAAAACCAAGGTCTGTCATTTTGGGGGGAAAAGTCTATTAACCATAAATTTGAAGTCTAATACAAACTAAAAGGGATTGGATATGAACAAGTTTAGAAATCTAAGGCTAATACTCATTTAAAATGGGGCTCGTCGAGTCAGGACCAATTTGTCCGAAAATCCAAGGCTAACACCCCCTCCAAAAACCAAGGTCTGTCATTTTTGGGGGAAAAATCTATTACCCATAAATTTGAAGTCTAATACAAACTAAAAGGGATTGGATATGAACAAGGTTAGAAATCTAAGGCTAATACTCATTTAAAATGGGGCTCGTCGAGTCAGGACCAATTTGTCCGAAAATCCAAGGATAACACCCCCTCCAAAAACCAAGGTCTGTCATTTTTGGGGGAAAAATCTATTACCCATAAATTTGAAGTCTAATACCAACTAAAAGGGATTGTATATGAACAAGATTAGAAATCTAAGGCTAATACTCATTTAAAATGGGGCTCGTCAAGTCATGACCAATTTGTCCGAAAATCCAAGGCTAACACCCCCTCCAAAAACCAAGTTCAATCATGTTTGGGGGAAAAGTCTATTACCCATAAATTTGAAGTCTAATACCAACTACAAGGGATTGGATATGAACAAGGTTAGAAATCTAAGGCTAATACTCATTTAAAATGGGACTCGTCGAGTTAGGACCAATTTGTCCAAAAATCCAAGGCTAACACCCCCTCCGAAAACCAAGTTGAATCATTTTTGGGGGGAAAGTCTATTACCCATAAATTTGAAGTTTAATACCAACTAAAAGGTATTGGATATCAACAAGGTTAGAAATATAAGGCTAATAATCATTTAAAATGGGGCTTGTCAAGTCAGGACCTATTTGTCTGAAAATCCAAGGCTAACACCCCCTCCAAAAACCAAGTTCTATCATTTTGGGGGGAAAAGTCTATTACCCATAAATTTGAAGTCTAATACCAACTAAAAGGTATTGGATATGAACAAGGTTAGAAATGTAAGGCTAATACTCATTTAAAATGGGGCTCGTGAAGTTAGGACCAATTTGTCCGAAAATCCAAGGCTAACACCCCCTCCAAAAACCAAATTCAATCATGTTTGGGGGAAAAGTCTATTACCCATAAATTTGAAGTCTAATACCAAATAAAAGGGATTGGATATGAACAAGATTAGAAATCTAAGTCTAATACTCATTTAAAATGTGGCTCGTTGAGTCAGGACCAATTTGTCCGAAAATCCAAGGCTAACACCCCCTCCAAAAACCAAGTTCTATCATTTTGGGGGGAAAAGTCTATTACCCATAAATTTGAAGTCTAATACCAACTAAAAGGGATTGGATATGAACAAGGTTAGAAATCTAAGGCTAATACTCATTTAAAATGGGGCTCGTCAAGTCAGGACCAATTTGTCTTAAAATCCAAGGCTAACACCCCCTCTAAAATTCAAGTTCTATCATTTTGGGGGAAAAACTCTATTACCCATAAATTTAAAGTATAATACCAACTAAAAGGTATTGGATATGAACAAGGTTATAAATCTAAGGCTAATACTCATTTAAAATGGGGCTCGTGAAGTCAGGACCAATTTGTCCGAAAATCCAAGGCTAACACCCCCTCCAAAAACCAAGTTCAATCATGTTTGGGGGAAAAGTCTATTACCCATAAATTTGAAGTCTAATACCAACTAAAAGGGATTGGATATGAAATAGATTAGAAATCTAAGGCTAATACTCATTTAAAATGGGGCTCGTCAAGTCATGACCAATTTGTCCGAAAAATCCAAGGCTAACACCCCCTCTAAAAACCAAGTTCAATCATGTTTGGGGGGAAAAGTCTATTACCCATAAATTTGAAGTCTAATACCAACTAAAAGGTATTGGATATGAACAAGGTTATAAATCTAAGGCTAATACTCATTTAAAATGGGGGCTCGTCAATTCGAGACCAATTTGTCCGAAAAATCCAAGGCTAACACCCCTCCAAAAACCAAGTTCAATCATGTTTGGGGGGAAAAAGTCTATTACCCATAAATTTAAAGTATAATACTAACTAAAAGGTATTGGATATGAACAGGGTTATAAATCTAAGGCTAATAATCATTTAAAAATGGGGCTCGTGAAGTCGGGACCAATTTGTCCGAAAATCCAAGGCTAACACCCCCTCCAAAAACCAAGGTCTATCATTTTGGGGGGGAAAAATCTATTACCCATAAATTTGAAGTATAATACCAACTAAAAGGGATTGGATATGAACAAGGTTAGAAATCTAAGGCTAATACTCATTTAAAATGGGGCTCGTCAATTCGGGACCAATTTGTCCGAAAATCCAAGGCTAACACCCCCTCCAAAAAATCAAGTTCAATCATGTTTGGGGGAAAAAGTCTATTACCCATAAATTTGAAGTCTAATACCAACTAAAACGGATTGTATATGAACAAGATTAGAAATCTAAGGCTAATACTCATTTAAAATGGGGCTCGTCAAGTCATGACCAATTTGTCCGAAAATCCAAGGCTAACACCCCCTCCAAAAACCAAGTTCAATCATGTTTGGGGGAAAAGTCTATTACCCATAAATTTGAAGTCTAATACCAACTACAAGGGATTGGATATGAACAAGGTTATAAATCTAAGGCTAATACTCATTTAAAATGGGGCTCGTGAAGTCAGGAACAATTTGTCCGAAAATCCAAGGCTAACACCCACTCCAAAAACCAAGGTCTGTCATTTTGGGGGGAAAAGTCTATTAACCATAAATTTGAAGTCTAATACAAACTAAAAGGGATTGGATATGAACAAGTTTAGAAATCTAAGGCTAATACTCATTTAAAATGGGGCTCGTCGAGTCAGGACCAATTTGTCCGAAAATCCGAGGCTAACACCCCCTCCAAAAACCAAGGTCTGTCATTTTTGGGGGAAAAATCTATTACCCATAAATTTGAAGTCTAATACAAACTAAAAGGGATTGGATATGAACAAGGTTAGAAATCTAAGGCTAATACTCATTTAAAATGGGGCTCGTCGAGTCAGGACCAATTTGTCCGAAAATCCAAGGCTAACACCCCCTCCAAAAACCAAGGTCTATCATTTTTGGGGGAAAAATCTATTACCCATAAATTTGAAGTCTAATACCAACTAAAAGGGATTGTATATGAACAAGATTAGAAATCTAAGGCTAATACTCATTTAAAATGGGGCTCGTCAAGTCATGACCAATTTGTCCGAAAATCCAAGGCTAACACCCCCTCCAAAAACCAAGTTCAATCATGTTTGGGGGAAAAGTCTATTACCCATAAATTTGAAGTCTAATACCAACTACAAGGGATTGGATATGAACAAGGTTAGAAATCTAAGGCTAATACTCATTTAAAATGGGACTCGTCGAGTTAGGACCAATTTGTCCAAAAATCCAAGGCTAACACCCCCTCCGAAAACCAAGTTGAATCATTTTTGGGGGAAAAGTCTATTACCCATAAATTTGAAGTTTAATACCAACTAAAAGGTATTGGATATCAACAAGGTTAGAAATATAAGGCTAATAATCATTTAAAATGGGGCTCGTCAAGTCAGGACCTATTTGTCTGAAAATCCAAGGCTAACACCCCCTCCAAAAACCAAATTCTATCATTTTGGGGGGAAAAGTCTATTACCCATAAATTTGAAGTCTAATACCAACTAAAAGGTATTGGATATGAACAAGGTTAGAAATCTAAGGCTAATACTCATTCAAAATGGGGCTCGTCAAGTCAGGACCAATTTGTCCGAAAATCCAAGGCTAACACCCCCTCCAAAAACCAAGTTCAATCTTGTTTGGGGGAAAAGTCTATTACCCATAAATTTGAAGTCTAATACTAACTAAAAGGGATTGGATATGAACAAGATATAAATCTAAGGCTAATACTCATTTAAAATGGGCCTCGTTGAGTCAGGACCAATTTGTCCGAAAATCTAAGGCTAACACCCCCTCCAAAAACCAAGTTCTATCATTTTGGGGGGAAAAGTCTATTACCCATAAATTTGAAGTCTAATACCAACTAAAAGGTATTGGATATGAACAAGGTTATAAATATAAGGCTAATACTCATTTAAAATGGGGCTCGTGAAGTCAGGAACAATTTGTCCGAAAATCCAAGGCTAACACCCACACCAAAAACCAAGGTCTGTCATTTTGGGGGGAAAAGTCTATTACCCATAAATTTGAAGTCTAATACAAACTAAAAGGTATTGGATATGAACAAGGTTAGAAATCTAAGACTAATACTCATTTAAAACGAGACTCGTCGAGTTAGGACCTATTTGTCCGAAAATCCAAAGCTAACACCCCCTCCAAAAACCAAATTCAATCATTTTTGGGGGAAAAGTCTATTACCCATAAATTTGAAGTCTAATACCAACTAAAAGGTATTGGATATGAACAAGGTTAGAAATATAAGGCTAATAATCATTTAAAATGGGGCTCGTTGAGTCAGGACCAATTTGTCCGAAAATCCAAGGCTAACACCCCCTTCAAAAACCAAGTGGTATCATGTTTGGGGGAAAAGTCTATTACCCATAAATTTGAAGTCTAATACCAACTACAAAGGATTGGATATGAACAAGGTTAGAAATCTAAGGCTAATACTCATTTAAAATGGGACTCGTCGAGTCAGGACCAATTTGTCCAAAAATCCAAGGCTAACACCCCCTCCAAAAACCAAGTTCAATCATTTTTGGGGGAAAAGTCTATTACCCATAAATTTGAAGTCTAATACCAACTAAAAGGGATTGGATATGAACAAGATTAGAAATCTAAGGCTAATACTCATTTAAAATGGGGCTCGTCAAGTCATGACCAATTTGTCCGAAAATCCAAGGCTAACACCCCCTCCAAAAACCAAGTTCAATCATGTTTGGGGGAAAAGTCTATTACCTATATATTTGAAGTCTAATACCAACTACAAGGGATTGGATATGAACAAGGTTAGAAATCTAAGGCTAATACTCATTTAAAATGGGACTCGTCGAGTTAGGACCAATTTGTCCGAAAATCCAAGGCTAACACCCCCTCCGAAAACCAAGTTTAATCATTTTTGGGGGAAAAGTCTATTACCCATAAATTTGAAGTCTAATACCAACTAAAAGGTATTGGATATGAACAAGGTTAGAAATATAAGGCTAATAATCATTTAAATTGGGGCTCGTCAAGTCAGGACCTAATTGTCTGAAAATCCAAGGCTAACACCCCCTCCAAAAACCAAGTTCTATCATTTTGGGGGGAAAAGTCTATTACCCATAAATTTGAATTCTAATACCAACTAAAAGGTATTGGATATGAACAAGGTTAGAAATCTAAGGCTAATACTCATTCAAAATGGGGCTCGTCAAGTCAGGACCAATTTGTCCGAAAATCCAAGGCTAACACCCCCTCCAAAAACCAAGTTCAATCTTGTTTGGGGGAAAAGTCTATTACCCATAAATTTGAAGTCTAATACCAACTAAAAGGGATTGGATATGAACAAGATATAAATCTAAGGCTAATACTCATTTAAAATGGGCCTCGTTGAGTCAGGACCAATTTGTCCGAAAATCAAAGGCTAACACCCCCTTCAAAAACCAAGTTCTATCATTTTAGGGGGAAAAGTCTATTACCCATAAATTTGAAGTCTAATACCAACTAAAAGGGATTGTATATGAACAAGGTTAGAAATCTAAGGCTAATAATCATTTAAAATGGGGCTCGTCAAGTCAGGACCAATTTGTCTGAAAATCCAAGGCTAACACCCCCTCCAAAAACCAAGTTCTATCATTTTGGGGGGAAAAGTCTATTACCCATAAATTTGAAGTCTAATACCAACTAAAAGGTATTGGATATGAACAAGGTTAGAAATCTAAGGCTAATACTCATTCAAAATGGGGCTCGTCAAGTCAGGACCAATTTGTCCGAAAATCCAAGGCTAACACCCCCTCCAAAAACCAAGTTCAATCTTGTTTGGGGGAAAAGTCTATTACCCATAAATTTGAAGTCTAATACCAACTAAAAGGGATTGGATATGAACAAGATATAAATCTAAGGCTAATACTCATTTAAAATGGGCCTCGTTGAGTCAGGACCAATTTGTCCGAAAATCAAAGGCTAACACCCCCTTCAAAAACCAAGTTCTATCATTTTAGGGGAAAAGTCTATTACCCATAAATTTGAAGTCTAATACCAACTAAAAGGGATTGTATATGAACAAGGTTAGAAATCTAAGGCTAATAATCATTTAAAATGGGGCTCGTCTAGTCAGGACCAATTTGTCCGAAAATCCAAGGCTAACACCCCCTCCAAAAACCAAGTTCTATCATTTTGGGGGGAAAAGTCTATTACCCATAAATTTGAAGTATAATACCAACTAAAAGGTATTGTATATGAACAAGGTTATAAATATAAGGCTAATACTCATTTAAAATAGGGCTCGTCAAGTCAGGACCAATTTGTCTTAAAATCCAAGGCTAACACCCCCTCCAAAAACCAAGTTCTATCATTTTGGGGGGAAAAGTCTATTACCCATAAATTTGAAGTATAATACCAACTAAAAGGTATTGGATATGAACAAGGTTAGAAATCTAAGGCTAATAATCATTTAAAATGGGGCTCATCATGTCAGGACTAATTTGTCTGAAAATCCAAGGCTAACACCCTCTCCAAAAACCAAGTTCTATCATTTTGGGGGGAAAAGTCTATTACCCATAAATTTGAAGTCTAATACCAACTAAAAGATATCGGATATGAACAAGGTTAGAAATCTAAGGCTAATACTCATTTAAAATGGGGCTTGTCGAGTTAGGACCAATTTGTCCGAAAATCCAAGGCTAACACCCCCTCCAAAAACCAAGTTCTATCATTTTGGGGGGAAAAGTCTATTACCCATAAATTTGAAGTCTAATACCAACTAAAAGGTATTGGATATGAACAAGGTTAGAAATGTAAGGCTAATACTCATTTAAAATGGGGCTCGTGAAGTCAGGACCAATTTGTCCGAAAATCCAAGGCTAACACCCCCTCCAAAAACCAAATTCAATCATGTTTGGGGGAAAAGTCTATTACCCGTAAATTTGAAGTATAATACCAACTAAAAGGTATTGTATATGAACAAGGTTATAAATATAAGGCTAATACTCATTTAAAATAGGGCTCGTCAAGTCAGGACCAATTTGTCTTAAAATCCAAGGCTAACACCCCCTCCAAAAACCAAGTTCTATCATTTTGGGGGGAAAAGTCTATTACCCATAAATTTGAAGTATAATACCAACTAAAAGGTATTGGATATGAACAAGGTTAGAAATCTAAGGCTAATAATCATTTAAAATGGGGCTCATCATGTCAGGACTAATTTGTCTGAAAATCCAAGGCTAACACCCTCTCCAAAAACCAAGTTCTATCATTTTGGGGGGAAAAGTCTATTACCCATAAATTTGAAGTCTAATACCAACTAAAAGATATCGGATATGAACAAGGTTAGAAATCTAAGGCTAATACTCATTTAAAATGGGGCTTGTCGAGTTAGGACCAATTTGTCCGAAAATCCAAGGCTAACACCCCCTCCAAAAACCAAGTTCTATCATTTTGGGGGGAAAAGTCTATTACCCATAAATTTGAAGTCTAATACCAACTAAAAGGTATTGGATATGAACAAGGTGAGAAATGTAAGGCTAATACTCATTTAAAATGGGGCTCGTGAAGTCAGGACCAATTTGTCCGAAAATCCAAGGCTAACACCCCCTCCAAAAACCAAATTCAATCATGTTTGGGGGAAAAGTCTATTACCCATAAATTTGAAGTCTAATACCAAATAAAAGGGATTGGATATGAACAAGATTAGAAATCTAAGTCTAATACTCATTTAAAATGTGGCTCGTTGAGTCGGGACCAATTTGTCCAGAAAAATCCAAGGCTAACACCCCCTCCAAAAACCAAGTTCTATCATTTTGGGGGGAAAAGTCTATTACCCATAAATTTGAAGTCTAATACCAACTAAAAGGGATTGTATATGAACAAGGTTAGAAATCTAAGGCTAATAATCATTTAAAATGGGGATCGTCAAGTCGGGACCAATTTGTCTTAAAAATCCAAGGCTAACACCCCTCTAAAAATTCAAGTTCTATCATTTTGGGGGAAAAACTCTATTACCCATAAATTTAAAGTATAATACCAACTAAAAGGTATTGGATATGAACAAGGTTATAAATCTAAGGCTAATACTCATTTAAAATGGGGGCTCGTGAAGTCGGGACCAATTTGTCCCAGAAAATCCAAGGCTAACACCCCCTCCAAAAACCAAGTTCAATCATGTTTGGGGGAAAAGTCTATTACCCATAAATTTGAAGTCTAATACCAACTAAAAGGGATTGGATATGAAATAGATTAGAAATCTAAGGCTAATACTCATTTAAAATGGGGCTCGTCAAGTCATGACCAATTTGTCCGAAAATCCAAGGCTAACACCCCCTCCAAAAACCAAGTTCAATCATGTTTGGGGGAAAAGTCTATTACCCATAAATTTGAAGTCTAATACCAACTAAAAGGTATTGGATATGAACAAGGTTATAAATCTAAGGCTAATAGTCATTTAAAATGGGGCTCGTCAATTCAGGACCAATTTGTCCGAAAATCCAAGGCTAACACCCCCTCCAAAAACCAAGTTCAATCATGTTTGGGGGAAAAGTCTATTACCCATAAATTTGAAGTCTAATACCAACTAAAAGGGATTGGATATGAAATAGATTAGAAATCTAAGGCTAATACTCATTTAAAATGGGGCTCGTCAAGTCATGACCAATTTGTCCGAAAATCCAAGGCTAACACCCCCTCCAAAAACCAAGTTCAATCATGTTTGGGGGAAAAGTCTATTACCCATAAATTTGAAGTCTAATACCAACTACAAGGGATTGGATATGAACAAGGTTAGAAATCTAAGGCTAATACTCAATTAAAATGGGGCTCGTCGAGTCAGGACCAATTTGTCCGAAAATCCAAGGCTAACACCCCCTCCAAAAACCAAGGTCTGTCATTTTTGGGGGAAAAATCTATTACCCATAAATTTGAAGTATAATACCAACTAAAAGGGATTGGATATGAACAAGGTTAGAAATCTAAGGCTAATACTCATTTAAAATGGGGCTCGTCAATTCAGGACCAATTTGTCTGAAAATCCAAGGCTAACACCCCCTCCAAAAACCAAGTTCAATCATGTTTGGGGGAAAAGTCTATTACCCATAAATTTGAAGTCTAATACCAACTAAAAGGGATTGTATATGAACAAGGTTAGAAATCTAAGGCTAATAATCATTTAAAATGGGGATCGTCAAGTCAGGACCAATTTGTCTTAAAATCCAAGGCTAACACCCCCTCTAAAATTCAAGTTCTATCATTTTGGGGGAAAAACTCTATTACCCATAAATTTAAAGTATAATACCAACTAAAAGGTATTGGATATGAACAAGGTTATAAATCTAAGGCTAATACTCATTTAAAATGGGGCTCGTGAAGTCAGGACCAATTTGTCCGAAAATCCAAGGCTAACACCCCCTCCAAAAACCAAGTTCAATCATGTTTGGGGGAAAAGTCTATTACCCATAAATTTGAAGTCTAATACCAACTAAAAGGGATTGGATATGAAATAGATTAGAAATCTAAGGCTAATACTCATTTAAAATGGGGCTCGTCAAGTCATGACCAATTTGTCCGAAAATCCAAGGCTAACACCCCCTCCAAAAACCAAGTTCAATCATGTTTGGGGGAAAAGTCTATTACCCATAAATTTGAAGTCTAATACCAACTAAAAGGTATTGGATATGAACAAGGTTATAAATCTAAGGCTAATACTCATTTAAAATGGGGCTCGTCAATTCAGGACCAATTTGTCCGAAAATCCAAGGCTAACACCCCCTCCAAAAACCAAGGTCTGTCATTTTTGGGGGAAAAATCTATTACCCATAAATTTGAAGTATAATACCAACTAAAAGGGATTGGATATGAACAAGGTTAGAAATCTAAGGCTAATACTCATTTAAAATGGGGCTCGTCAATTCAGGACCAATTTGTCTGAAAATCCAAGGCTAACACCCCCTCCAAAAACCAAGTTCAATCATGTTTGGGGGAAAAGTCTATTACCCATAAATTTGAAGTCTAATACCAACTAAAAGATATCGGATATGAACAAGGTTAGAAATCTAAGGCTAATACTCATTTAAAATGGGGCTTGTCGAGTTAGGACCAATTTGTCCGAAAATCCAAGGCTAACACCCCCTCCAAAAACCAAGTTCAATCATGTTTGGGGGAAAAGTCTATTACCCATAAATTTGAAGTCTAATACCAACTAAAAGGGATTGGATATGAAATAGATTAGAAATCTAAGGCTAATACTCATTTAAAATGGGGCTCGTCAAGTCATGACCAATTTGTCCGAAAATCCAAGGCTAACACCCCCTCCAAAAACCAAGTTCTATCATGTTTGGGGGAAAAGTCTATTACCCATAAATTTGAAGTCTAATACCAACTAAAAGGTATTGGATATGAACAAGGTTATAAATCTAAGGCTAATACTCATTTAAAATGGGGCTCGTCAATTCAGGACCAATTTGTCCGAAAATCCAAGGCTAACACCCCCTCCAAAAACCAAGTTCAATCATGTTTGGGGGAAAAGTCTATTACCCATAAATTTGAAGTCTAATACCAACTAAAAGGGATTGGATATGAAATAGATTAGAAATCTAAGGCTAATACTCATTTAAAATGGGGCTCGTCAAGTCATGACCAATTTGTCCGAAAATCCAAGGCTAACACCCCCTCCAAAAACCAAGTTCAATCATGTTTGGGGGAAAAGTCTATTACCCATAAATTTGAAGTCTAATACCAACTACAAGGGATTGGATATGAACAAGGTTAGAAATCTAAGGCTAATACTCATTTAAAATGGGGCTCGTCGAGTCAGGACCAATTTGTCCGAAAATCCAAGGCTAACACCCCCTCCAAAAACCAAGGTCTGTCATTTTTGGGGGAAAAATCTATTACCCATAAATTTGAAGTATAATACCAACTAAAAGGGATTGGATATGAACAAGGTTAGAAATCTAAGGCTAATACTCATTTAAAATGGGGCTCGTCAATTCAGGACCAATTTGTCTGAAAATCCAAGGCTAACACCCCCTCCAAAAACCAAGTTCAATCATGTTTGGGGGAAAAGTCTATTACCCATAAATTTGAAGTCTAATACCAACTAAAAGGGATTGGATATGAACAAGGTTATAAATCTAAGGATAATACTCATTTAAAATGGGGCTCGTCAAGTCATGACCAATTTGTCCGAAAATCCAAGGCTAACACCCCCTCCAAAAACCAAGTTCAATCATGTTTGGGGGAAAAGTCTATTACCCATAAATTTGAAGTCTAATACCAACTACAAGGGATTGGATATGAACAAGGTTAGAAATCTAAGGCTAATACTTATTTAAAATGGGACTCGTCGAGTCAGGACCAATTTGTTCGAAAATCCAAGGCTAACACCCCCTCCAAAAACCAAGTTCAGTCATTTTTGGGGGAAAAGTCTATTACCCATAAATTTGAAGTCTAATACCAACTACAAGGGATTGTATATGAACAAGGTTAGAAATCTAAGGCTAATACTCATTTAAAATGGGACTCGTCGAGTCAGGACCAATTTGTCTTAAAATCCAAGGCTAACACCCCCTCCAAAAACCAAGTTCTATCATTTTGGGGGAAAAAGTCTATTACCCATAAATTTGAAGTATAATACCAACTAAAAGGTATTGGATATGAACAAGGTTATAAATCTAAGGCTAATACTCCTTTAAAATGGGGATCGTGAAGTCAGGACCAATTTGTCC
This sequence comes from Salix suchowensis, assembly GCA_029030765.1. NCBI lineage: Eukaryota > Viridiplantae > Streptophyta > Magnoliopsida > Malpighiales > Salicaceae > Salix > Salix suchowensis. The sequence goes on from CM054983.1 coordinate 16,506,917, forward strand.
GAAAATCCAAGGCTAACACCCCCTCCAAAAACCAAGTTCAATCATGTTTGGGGGAAAAGTCTATTACCCATAAATTTGAAGTCTAATACCAACTAAAAGGGATTGGATATGAAATAGATTAGAAATCTAAGGCTAATACTCATTTAAAATGGGGCTCGTCAAGTCATGACCAATTTGTCCGAAAATCCAAGGCTAACACCCCCTCCAAAAACCAAGTTCTATCATGTTTGGGGGAAAAGTCTATTACCCATAAATTTGAAGTCTAATACCAACTAAAAGGTATTGGATATGAACAAGGTTATAAATCTAAGGCTAATACTCATTTAAAATGGGGCTCGTCAATTCAGGACCAATTTGTCCGAAAATCCAAGGCTAACACCCCCTCCAAAAACCAAGTTCAATCATGTTTGGGGGAAAAGTCTATTACCCATAAATTTGAAGTCTAATACCAACTAAAAGGGATTGGATATGAAATAGATTAGAAATCTAAGGCTAATACTCATTTAAAATGGGGCTCGTCAAGTCATGACCAATTTGTCCGAAAATCCAAGGCTAACACCCCTCCAAAAACCAAGTTCAATCATGTTTGGGGGAAAAGTCTATTACCCATAAATTTGAAGTCTAATACCAACTACAAGGGATTGGATATGAACAAGGTTAGAAATCTAAGGCTAATACTCATTTAAAATGGGGCTCGTCGAGTCAGGACCAATTTGTCCGAAAATCCAAGGCTAACACCCCCTCCAAAAACCAAGGTCTGTCATTTTTGGGGGAAAAATCTATTACCCATAAATTTGAAGTATAATACCAACTAAAAGGGATTGGATATGAACAAGGTTAGAAATCTAAGGCTAATACTCATTTAAAATGGGGCTCGTCAATTCAGGACCAATTTGTCCGAAAATCCAAGGCTAACACCCCCTCCAAAAACCAAGTTCAATCATGTTTGGGGGAAAAGTCTATTACCCATAAATTTGAAGTCTAATACCAACTAAAAGGGATTGGATATGAACAAGGTTATAAATCTAAGGATAATACTCATTTAAAATGGGGCTCGTCAAGTCATGACCAATTTGTCCGAAAATCCAAGGCTAACACCCCCTCCAAAAACCAAGTTCAATCATGTTTGGGGGAAAAGTCTATTACCCATAAATTTGAAGTCTAATACCAACTACAAGGGATTGGATATGAACAAGGTTAGAAATCTAAGGCTAATACTTATTTAAAATGGGACTCGTCGAGTCAGGACCAATTTGTTCGAAAATCCAAGGCTAACACCCCTCCAAAAACCAAGTTCAGTCATTTTTGGGGGAAAAGTCTATTACCCATAAATTTGAAGTCTAATACCAACTACAAGGGATTGTATATGAACAAGGTTAGAAATCTAAGGCTAATACTCATTTAAAATGGGACTCGTCGAGTCAGGACCAATTTGTCTTAAAATCCAAGGCTAACACCCCCTCCAAAAACCAAGTTCTATCATTTTGGGGGAAAAAGTCTATTACCCATAAATTTGAAGTATAATACCAACTAAAAGGTATTGGATATGAACAAGGTTATAAATCTAAGGCTAATACTCCTTTAAAATGGGGATCGTGAAGTCAGGACCAATTTGTCCGAAAATCCAAGGCTAACACCCCCTCCAAAAACCAAGTTCAATCATGTTTGGGGGAAAAGTCTATTACCCATAAATTTGAAGTCTAATACCAACTAAAAGGTATTGGATATGAACAAGGTTAGAAATATAAGGCTAATAATCATTTAAAATGGGGCTCATCATGTCAGGACCAATTTGTCTGAAAATCCAAGGATAACACCCTCTCCAAAAACCAAGTTCTATCAATTTGGGGGGAAAAGTCTATTACCCATAAATTTGAAGTCTAATACCAACTACAAGGGATTGGATATGAACAAGGTTAGAAATCTAAGGCTAATACTCATTTAAAATGGGACTCGTCGAGTTAGGACCAATTTGTCCGAAAATCCAAGGCTAACACCCCCTCCAAAAACCAAGTTCAATCATTTTTGGGGGAAAAGTCTATTACCCATAAATTTGAAGTCTAATACCAACTAAAAGGGATTGGATATGAACAAGGTTAGAAATCTAAGGCTAATACTCATTTAAAATGGGGCTCGTCGAGTCAGGACCAATTGTCCGAAAATCCAAGGCTAACACCCCCTCCAAAAACCAAGTTCAATCATGTTTGGGGGAAAAGTCTATTACCCATAAATTTGAAGTCTAATACCAACTAAAAGGGATTGGATATGAACAATCTTAGAAATCTAAGGCTAATACTCATTTAAAATGGGGCTCGTCAAGTCAGGACCAATTTGTCCGAAAATCCAAGGCTAACACCCCCTCCAAAAACCAAGTTCAATCATGTTTGGGGGAAAAGTCTATTACCCATAAATTTGAAGTCTAATACCAACTACAAGTGATTGGATATGAACAAGGTTAGAAATCTAAGGCTAATACTCATTTAAAATGGGGCTCGTCGAGTCAGGACCAATTTGTCCGAAAATCCAAGGCTAACACCCCCTCCAAAAACCAAGTTCAATCATGTTTGGGGGAAAAGTCTATTACCCATAAATTTGAAGTCTAATACCAACTAAAAGGGATTGGATATGAACAAGCTTAGAAATCTAAGGCTAATACTCATTTAAAATGGGGCTCGTCAAGTCAGGACCAATTTGTCCGAAAATCCAAGGCTAACACCCCCTCCAAAAACCAAGTTCAATCATTTTTGGGGGAAAAGTCTATTACCCATAAATTTGAAGTCTAATACCAACTAAAAGGGATTGGATATGAACAAGGTTAGAAATCTAAGGCTAATACTCATTTAAAATGGGGCTCGTCGAGTCAGGACCAATTTGTCCGAAAATCCAAGGCTAACACCCCCTCCAAAAACCAAGTTCAATCATGTTTGGGGGAAAAGTCTATTACTCATAAATTTGAAGTCTAATACCAACTAAAAGGGATTGGATATGAACAAGCTTAGAAATCTAAGGCTAATACTCATTTAAAATGGGGCTCGTCAAGTCAGGACCAATTTGTCCGAAAATCCAAGGCTAACACCCCCTCCAAAAACAAAGTTCTATCATTTTGGGGGGAAAAGTCTATTACCCATAAATTTGAAGTATAATACCAACTAAAAGGGATTGGATATGAAAAAGGTTAGAAATATAAGGCTAATAATCATTTAAAATGGGGCTCATCATGTCAGGACCAATTTGTCTGAAAATCCAAGGCTAACACCCTCTCCAAAAACCAAGTTCTATCATTTTGGGGGGAAAAGTCTATTACCCATAAATTTGAAGTCTAATACCAACTACAAGGGATTGGATATGAAAAAGGTTAGAAATCTAAGGCTAATACTCATTTAAAATGGGACTCGTCGAGTTAGGACCAATTTGTCCGAAAATCCAAGGCTAACACCCCCTCCAAAAACCAAGTTCTATCATTTTGGGGGGAAAAGTCTATTACCCATAAATTTGAAGTATAATACCAACTAAAAGGTATTGGATATGAACAAGGTTATAAATCTAAGGCTAATACTCCTTTAAAATGGGGCTCGTGAAGTCAGGACCAATTTGTCCGAAAATCCAAGGCTAACACCCCCTCCAAAAACCAAGTTCAATCATGTTTGGGGGAAAAGTCTATTACCCATAAATTTGAAATCTAATACCAACTAAAAGGTATTGGATATGAACAAGGTTAGAAATATAAGGCTAATAGTCATTTAAAATGGGGCTCATCATGTCAGGACCAATTTGTCTGAAAATCCAAGGCTAACACCCTCTCCAAAAACCAAGATCTATTATTTTGGGGGGAAAAGTCTATTACCCATAAATTTGAAGTCTAATACCAACTAAAAGGGATTGGATATGAACAAGGTTAGAAATCTAAGGCTAATACTCATTTAAAATGGGGCTCGTCGAGTCAGAACCAATTTGTCCGAAAATCCAAGGCTAACACCCCCTCCAGAAACCAAGTTCAATCATGTTTGGGGGAAAAGTCTATTACCCATAAATTTGAAGTCTAATACCAACTAAAAGGGATTGGATATGAACAAGCTTAGAAATCTAAGGCTAATACTCATTTAAAATGGGGCTCATCAAGTCAGGACCAATTTGTCCGAAAATCCAAGGCTAACACCCCCTCCAAAAACCAAGTTCAATCATGTTTGGGGGAAAAGTTTATTACCCATAAATTTGAAGTCTAATACCAACTACAAGTGATTGGATATGAACAAGGTTAGAAATCTAAGGCTAATACTCATTTAAAATTGGACTCGTCTAGTCAGGACCAATTTGTCCGAAAATCCAAGGCTAACACCCCCTCCAAAAACCAAGTTCAGTCATTTTTGGGGGAAAAGTCTATTACCCATAAATTTGAAGTCTAATACCAACTAAAAGGGATTGGATATGAACAAAATTAGAAATATAAGGCTAATACTCATTTAAAATGGGGCTCGTCAAGTCAGGACCAATTTGTCCGAAAATCCAAGGCTACCACCCCCTCCAAAAACCAAGTACAATCATGTTTGGGGGAAAAGTCTCTTACCCATAAATTTGAAGTCTAATACCAACTACAAGGGATTGTATATGAATAAGGTTAGAAATCTAAGGCTAATACTCATTTAAAATGGGACTCGTCGAGTCTGGACCAATTTGTCTTAAAATCCAAGGCTAACACCCCCTCCAAAAACCAAGTTCTATCATTTTGGGGGGGAAAGTCTATTACCCATAAATTTGAAGTATAATATCAACTAAAAGGTATTGGATATGAACAAAGTTATTAATATAAGGCTAATACTCCTTTAAAATGGGGCTCGTGAAGTCAGGACCAATTTGTCCGATAATCCAAGGCTAACACCCCCTCCAAAAACCAAGTTAAATCATGTTTGGGGGAAAAGTCTATTACCCATAAATTTGAAGTCTAATACAAACTAAATGGTATTGGATATGAACAAGGTTAGAAATCTAAGGCTAATAATCATTTAAAATGGGGCTCATCATGTCAGGACCAATTTGTCTGAAAATCCAAGGCTAACACCCTCTCCAAAAACCAAGTTCTATCATTTTGGGGGGAAAAGTCTATTACCCATAAATTTGAAGTATAATACCAACTAAAAGGTATTGGATATGAACAAGGTTATAAATATAAGGCTAATACTCCTTTAAAATGGGGCTCGTGAAGTCAGGACCAATTTGTCCGAAAATCCAAGGCTAACACCCCCTCCAAAAACCAAGTTCAATCATGTTTGGGGGAAAAGTCTATTGCCCATAAATTTGAAGTCCAATACCAACTAAAAGATATCGGATATGAACAAGGTTAGAAATCTAAGGCTAATAGTCATTTAAAATGGGGCTCGTCGAGTCGGGACCAATTTGTCCGAAAATCCAAGGCTAACACCCCCTCCAAAAACAAAGTTCTATCATTTTGGGGGGAAAAGTTTATTACCCATAAATTTGAAGTCTAATACCAACTAAAAGGTATTGGATATGAACAAGGTTAGAAATATAAGGCTAATAATCATTTAAAATGGGGCTCATCATGTCAGGACCAATTTGTCTGAAAATCCAAGGCTAACACCCTCTCCAAAAACCAAGTTCTATCATTTTAGGGGGAAAAGTCTATTACCCATAAATTTGAAGTCTAATACCAACTACAAGGGATTGGATATGAAAAAGGTTAGAAATCTAAGTCTAATACTCATTTAAAATGGGACTCGTCGAGTTAGGACCAATTTGTCCGAAAATCCAAGGCTAACATCCCCTCCAAAAACCAAGTTCTATCATTTTGGGGGGAAAAGTCTATTACCCATAAATTTGAAGTCTAATACCAACTAAAAGATATCGGATATGAACAAGGTTAGAAATCTAAGGCCAATACTCATTTAAAATGGGGCTCGTCGAGTCAGGACCAATTTGTCCAAAAATCCAAGGCTAACACCCCCTCCAAAAACCAAGTTCAATCATGTTTGGGGGAAAAGTCTATTACCCATAAATTTGAAGTCTAATACTAACTAAAAGGGATTGGATATGAACAATATTAGAAATCTAAAGCTAATACTCATTTAAAATGGGGCTCGTTGAGTCAGGACCAATTTGTCCGAAAATCCAAGGCTAACACCCCCTCCAAAAACCAAGGTCTGTCATTTTGGGGGGAAAAGTCTATTACCCATAAATTTGAAGTCTAATACCAACTAAAAGGGATTGGATATGAACAAGGTTAGAAATCTAAGGCTAATACTCATTTAAAATGGGGCTCGTCGATTCAGGACCAATTTGTCCGAAAATCCAAGGCTAACACCCCCTCCAAAAACCAAGTTCAATCATGTTTGGAGGAAAAGTCTATTACCCATAAATTTGAAGTCTAATACCAACTAAAACGGATTAGATATGAACAAGATTAGAAATCTAAGGCTAATACTCATTTAAAATGGGTCTCTTCAAGTCAGGACCAATTTGTCCGAAAATCCAAGGCTAACACCCCCTCCAAAAACCAAGTTCAATCATGTTTGGGGGAAAAGTCTATTACCCATAAATTTGAAGTCTAATACCAACTATAAGGGATTGGATATGAACAAGGTTAGAAATCTAATGCTAATACTCATTTAAAATGGGATTCGTTGAGTTAGGACCAATTTGTCCGAAAATCCAAGGCTAACACTCCCTCCAAAAACCAAGTTCAATTATTTTTGGGGGAAAAGTCTATTACCCATAAATTTGAAGTATAATACAAACTAAAAGGGATTGGATATGAAAAAGGTTAGAAATATAAGGCTAATAATCATTTAAAATGGGGCTCATCATGTCAGGACCAATTTGTCTGAAAATCCAAGGCTAACACCCTCTCCAAAAACCAAGTTCTATCATTATTGGGGGAAAAGTCTATTACTCATAAATTTGAAGTCTAATACCAACTACAAGGGATTGGATATGAAAAAGGTTAGAAATCTAAGGCTAATACTCATTTAAAATGGGGCTCGTCGAGTCAGAACCAATTTGTCCGAAAATCCAAGGCTAACACCCCCTCCAAAAACAAAGTTCTATCATTTTGGGGGGAAAAGTTTATTACCCATAAATTTGAAGTCTAATACCAACTAAAAGGTATTGGATATGAACAAGGTTATAAATCTAAGGCTAATACTCATTTAAAATGGGGCTCGTCGAGTCAGGACCAATTTGTCCGAAAATCCAAGGCTAACACCCCCTCCAAAAACCAAGTTCTATCATTTTGGGGGGAAAAGTCTATTACCCATAACTTTGAAGTCTAATACCAACTAAAAGGGATTGTACATTAGCAAGGTTAGAAATCTAAGGCTAATAATCATTTAAAATGGGGCTCGTCAAGTCAGGACCAATTTGTCTTAAAATCCAAGGCTAACACCCCCTCCAAAAACCAAGTTCTATCATTTTGGGGGAAAAAGTCTATTACCCATAAATTTGAAGTATAATACCAACTAAAAGGTATTGTATATGAACAAGGTTATAAATCTAAGGCTAATACTCATTTAAAATGGGACTCGTCGAGTCAGGACCAATTTGTCTTAAAATCCAAGGCTAACACCCCCTCCAAAAACCAAGTTCTATCATTTTGGGGGGAAAAGTCTATTACCCATAAATTTGAAGTATAATACCAACTAAAAGGTATTGGATATGAACAAGGTTATAAATATAAGGCTAATACTCCTTTAAAATGGGGCTCGTGAAGTCAGGACCAATTTGTCCGAAAATCCAAGGCTAACACCCCCTCCAAAAACCAAGTTCAATCATGTTTGGGGGAAAAGTCTATTACCCATAAATTTGAAGTCCAATACCAACTAAAAGATATCGGATATGAACAAGGTTAGAAATCTAAGGCTAATACTCATTTAAAATGGTGCTCGTCGAGTCAGGACCAATTTGTCCGAAAATCCAAGGCTAACACCCCCTCCAAAAACAAAGTTCTATCATTTTGGGGGGAAAAGTTTATTACCCATAAATTTGAAGTCTAATACCAACTAAAAGGTATTGGATATGAACAAGGTTAGAAATATAAGGCTAATAATCATTTAAAATGCGGTCATCATGTCAGGACCAATTTGTCTGAAAATCCAAGGCTAACACCCTCTCCAAAAACCAAGTTCTATCATTTTAGGGGGAAAAGTCTATTACCCATAAATTTGAAGTCTAATACCAACTACAAGGGATTGGATATGAAAAAGGTTAGAAATCTAAGTCTAATACTCATTTAAAATGGGACTCCTCGAGTTAGGATCAATTTGTCCGAAAATCCAAGGCTAACATCCCCTCCAAAAACCAAGTTCTATCATTTTGGGGGGAAAAGTCTATTACCCATAAATTTGAAGTCTAATACCAACTAAAAGATATCGGATATGAACAAGGTTAGAAATCTAAGGCCAATACTCATTTAAAATGGGGCTCGTCGAGTCAGGACCAATTTGTCCAAAAATCCAAGGCTAACACCCCCTCCAAAAACCAAGTTCAATCATGTTTGGGGGAAAAGTCTATTACCCATAAATTTGAAGTCTAATACTAACTAAAAGGGATTGGATATGAACAATATTAGAAATCTAAGGCTAATACTCATTTAAAATGGGGCTCGTTGAGTCAGGACCAATTTGTCCGAAAATCCAAGGCTAACACCCCCTCCAAAAACCAAGGTCTGTCATTTTGGGGGGGAAAGTCTATTATCCATAAATTTGAAGTCTAATACCAACTAAAAGGGATTGGATATGAACAAGGTTAGAAATCTAAGGCTAATACTCATTTAAAATGGGGCTCGTCGATTCAGGACCAATTTGTCCGAAAATCCAAGGCTAACACCCCCTCCAAAAACCAAGTTCAATCATGTTTGGGGAAAAAGTCTATTACCCATAAATTTGAAGTCTAATAACAACTAAAACGGATTGGATATGAAAAAGATTAGAAATCTAAGGCTAATACTCATTTAAAATGGGTCTCTTCAAGTCAGGACCAATTTGTCCGAAAATCCAAGGCTAACACCCCCTCTAAAAACCAAGTTCAATCATGTTTGGGGGAAAAGTCTATTACCCATAAATTTGAAGTCTAATACCAACTACAAGGGATTGGATATGAACAAGGTTAGAAATCTACGGCTAATACTCATTTAAAATGGAACTCGTCGAGTCAGGACCAATTTGTCTGAAAATCCAAGGCTAACACCCCCTCCAAAAACCAAGTTCAGTCATTTTTGGGGGAAAAGTCTATTACCCATAAATTTAAAGTCTAATACCAACTAAAAGGGATTGGATATGAACAAAATTAGAAATATAAGGCTAATACTCATTTAAAATGGGGCTCGTCAAGTCAGGACCAATTTGTCCGAAAATCCAAGGCTACCACCCCCTCCAAAAACCAAGTACAATCATGTTTGGGGGAAAAGTCTATTACCCATAAATTTGAAGTCTAATACCAACTACAAGGGATTGTATATGAACAAGGTTAGAAATCTAAGGCTAATACTCATTTAAAATGGGACTCGTCGAGTCAGGACCAATTTGTCTGAAAATCCAAGGCTAACACCCCCTCCAAAAACCAAGTTCAGTCATTTTTGGGGGAAAAGTCTATTACCCATAAATTTGAAGTCTAATACCAACTAAAACGGATTGGATATGAACAAGATTAGAAATCTAAGGCTAATACTCATTTAAAATGGGTCTCTTCAAGTCAGGACCAATTTGTCCGAAAATCCAAGGCTAACACCCCCTCCAAAAACCAAGTTCAATCATGTTTGGGGGAAAAGTCTATTACCCATAAATTTGAAGTCTAATACCAACTATAAGGGATTGGATATGAACAAGGTTAGAAATCTAATGCTAATACTCATTTAAAATGGGATTCGTTGAGTTAGGACCAATTTGTCCGAAAATCCAAGGCTAACACCCCCTCCAATAACCAAGTTCAATTATTTTTGGGGGAAAAGTCTATTACCCATAAATTTGAAGTCTAATACCAACTAAAAGGGATTGGATATGAACAAGATTAGAAATCTAAGTCTAATACTCATTTAAAATGGGGCTCGTCAAGTCAGGACCAATTTGTCCGAAAATCCAAGGCTAACACCCCCTCCAAAAACCAAGTTCAATCATGTTTGGGGGAAAAGTCTATTACCCATAAATTTGAAGTCTAATACCAACTACAAGGGATTGGATATGAACAAGGTTAGAAATCTAAGGCTAATACTCATTTAAATTGGGAGTCGTCGAGTTAGGACCAATTTATCCGAAAATCAAAGACTAACACCCCCTCCAAAAACCAAGTTCAATCATTTTTGGGGGAAAAGTCTATTACCCATAAATTTGAAGTCTAATACCAAATAAAATGGATTGTATATGAACAAGGTTAGAAATATAAGGCTAATAATGATTTAAAATGGGGCTCGTCAAGTCAGGACCAATTTGTCTTAAAATACAAGGCTAACACCCCCTCCAAAAACCAAGTTCTATCATTTTGGGGGGAAAAGTCTATTACCCATAAATTTGAAGTCTAATACCAACTAAAAGGTATTGGATATGAACAAGGTAAGAAATCTAAGGCTAATACTCATTTAAAATGGGGCTCATGAAGTCAGGACCAATTTGTCCGAAAATCCAAGGCTAACACCCCCTCCAAAAACCAAGTTCAATCATGTTTGGGGGAAAAGTCTATTACCCATAAATTTGAAGTCTAATACCAACTAAAAGGGATTGGATATGAACAAGATAGAAATCTAAGGCTAATACTCATTTGAAATGGGGCTCGTTGAGTCAGGACCAATTTGTCCGAAAATCCAAGGCTAACACCCCCTTCAAAAACCAAGTTCTATCATTTTGGGGGGGAAAAGTCTATTACCCATAAATTTGAAGTCTAATACCAACTAAAAGGGATTGTATATGAACAAGGTTAGAAATCTAAGGCTAATAATCATTTAAAATGGGCTCGTCAAGTCAGGACCAATTTGTCTTAAAATCCAAGGCTAACACCCCCTCCAAAAACCAAGTTCTATCATTTTGGGGGGAAAAGTCTATTACCATAAATTTGAAGTATAATACCAACTAAAAGGTATTGGATATGAACAAGGTTATAAATCTAAGGCTAATACTGATTTAAAATGGGGCTCGTCAAGTCAGACCAATTTGTCTTAAAATCCAAGGCAAACACCCCCTCCAAAAACCAAGTTCTATCCTTTTGGGGGAAAAGTCTATTATCCATAAATTTGAAGTCTAATACCAACTAAAAGGGATTGGATATGAACAAGATTAGAAATCTAAGGCTAATACTCATTTAAAATGGGGCTCGTCAAGTCAGGACCAATTTGTCCGAAAATCCAAGGCTAACACCCCCTCCAAAAACCATGTTCAATCATGTTTGGGGGAAAAGTCTATTACCCATAAATTTGAAGTCTAATACCAACTAAACGGTATTGGATATGAACAAGGTTAGAAATCTAAGGCTAATAATCATTTAAAATGGGGCTCATCATGTCAGGACCAATTTGTCTGGAAAAATCCAAGGCTAACACCCTCTCCAAAAACCAAGTTCTATCATTTTGGGGGGGAAAAGTCTATTACTCATAAATTTGAAGTCTAATACCAACTAAAAAAATATCGGATATGAACAAGGTTAGAAATCTAAGGCTAATACTCATTTAAAATGGGGCTCGTCGAGTCAGGAACAATTTGTCCGAAAATCCAAGGCTAACACCCCCTCCAAAAACCAAGTTCAATCATGTTTGGGGGAAAAGTCTATTACCCATAAATTTGAAGTCTAATACCAAATAAAAGGTATTTGATATGAACAAGGTTAGAAATATAAGGCTAATAATCATTTAAAATGGGGCTCGTCAAGTCAGGACCAATTTGTCCGAAAATCCAAGGCTAACACCCCCTCCAAAAACCAAGTTCTATCATTTTGGGGGGAAAAGTCTATTACCCATAAATTTGAAGTCTAATACTAACTAAAAGGGATTGGATATGAACAAGATTAGAAATCTAAGGCTAATACTCATTTAAAATGGGGCTCGTTGAGTCAGGACCAATTTGTCCGAAAATCCAAGGCTAACACCCCCTCCAAAAACCAAGTTCTATCATTTTAGGGGGGAAAGTCTATTACCCATAAATTTGAAGTCTAATACCAACTAAAAGGGATTGTATATGAACAAGGTTAGAAATCTAAGGCTAATAATCATTTAAAATGGGGCTCGTCAAGTCAGGACCAATTTGTCTTAAAATCCAAGGCTAATACCCCCTCCAAAAACCAAGTTCTATCATTTTGGGGGAAAAAGTCTATTACCCATAAATTTGAAGTATAATACCAACTAAAAGGTATTGTATATGAACAAGGTTATAAATGTAAGGCTAATACTGATTTAAAATGGGGCTCGTCAAGTCAGGACCAATTTGTCTTAAAATCCAAGGCTAACACCCCCTCCAAAAACCAGGTTCTATCATTTTGGGGGAAAAGTCTATGATCCATAAATTTGAATTATAATACAACTAAAAGGGATTGGATATGAACAAGATTAGAAATCTAAGGCTAATACTCATTTAAAATGGGGCTCGTCAAGTCAGGACCAATTTGTCCGAAAATCCAAGGCTACCACCCCCTCCAAAAACCATGTTCAATCATGTTTGGGGGAAAAGTCTATTACCCAGAAATTTGAAGTCTAATACCAACTAAACGGTATTGGATATGAACAAGGTTAGAAATCTAAGGCTAATACTCATTTAAAATGGGTCTCGTCGAGTCAGGAACAATTTGTCCGAAAATCCAAGGCTAACACCCCCTCCAAAAACCAAGTTCAATCATGTTTGGGGGAAATGTCTATTACCCATAAATTTGAAGTCTAATACCAAATAAAAGGTATTTGATATGAACAAGGTTAGAAATATAAGGCTAATAATCATTTAAAATGGGGCTCGTCAAGTCAGGACCAATTTGTCCGAAAATCCAAGGCTAACACCCCCTCCAAAAACCAAGTTCAATCATGTTTGGGGGAAAAGTCTATTACCCATAAATTTGAAGTCTAATACCAACTATAAGGGATTGGATATGAACAAGGTTAGAAATCTAATGCTAATACTCATTTAAAATGGGATTCGTTGAGTTAGTACCAATTTGTCCGAAAATCCAAGGCTAACACCCTCTCCAAAAACCAAGTTCAATTATTTTTGGGGGAAAAGTCTATTACCCATAAATTTGAAGTCTAATACCAACTAAAAGGGATTGGATATGAACAAGATTAGAAATCTAAGTCTAATACCCATTTGAAATGGGGCTCGTCAAGTCAGGACCAATTTGTCCGAAAATCCAAGGCTAACACCGCCTCCAAAAACCAAGTTCAATCATGTTTGGGGGAAAAGTCTATTACCCATAAATTTGAAGTCTAATACCAACTACAAGGGATTGGATATGAACAAGGTTAGAAATCTAAGGCTAATACTCATTTAAATTGGGAGTCGTCGAGTTAGGACCAATTTGTCCGAAAATCAAAGACTAACACCCCCTCCAAAAACCAAGTTCAATCATTTTTGGGGGAAAAGTCTATTACCCATAAATTTGAAGTCTAATACCAACTAAAAAATATCGGATATGAACAAGGTTAGAAATCTAAGGCTAATACTCATTTAAAATGGGGCTCGTCGAGTCAGGAACAATTTGTCTGAAAATACAAGGCTAACACCCCCTCCAAAAACCAAGTTCAATCATGTTTGGGGGAAAAGTCTATTACCCATAAATTTGAAGTCTAATACCAAATAAAAGGTATTTGATATGAACAAGGTTAGAAATATAAGGCTAATAATCATTTAAAATGGGGCTCGTCAAGTCAGGACCAATTTGTCCGAAAATCCATGGCTAACACCCCCTCCAAAAACCAAGTTCAATCATGTTTGGGGGAAAAGTCTATTACCCATAAATTTGAAGTCTAATACCAACTAAAAGGGATTGGATATGAACAAGATTAGAAATCTAAGGCTAATAATCATTTAAAATGGGCTCGTCAAGTCAGGACCAATTTGTCTTAAAATCCAAGGCTAACACCCCCTCCAAAAACCAAGTTCTATCATTTTGGGGGGTAAAGTCTATTACCCATAAATTTGAAGTATAATACCAACTAAAAGGTATTGGATATGAACAAGGTTATAAATCTAAGGCTAATACTGATTTAAAATGGGGCTCGTCAAGTCAGGACCAATTTGTCTTAAAATCCAAGGCAAACACCCCCTCCAAAAACCAAGTTCTATCATTTTGGGGGAAAAGTCTATTATCTATAAATTTGAAGTCTAATACCAACTAAAAGGGATTGGATATGAAAAAGATTAGAAATCTAAGGCTAATACTCATTTAAAATGGGGCTCGTCAAGTCAGGACCAATTTGTCCGAAAATCCAAGGCAAACACCCCCTCCAAAAACCAAGTTCAATCATGTTTGGGGGAAAAGTCTATTACCCATAAATTTGAAGTCTAATACCAAATAAAAGGTATTTGATATGAACAAGGTTAGAAATATAAGGCTAATAATCATTTAAAATGGGGCTCGTCAAGTCAGGACCAATTTGTCCGAAAATCCAAGGCTAACACCCCCTCCAAAAACCAAGTTCTATCATTTTGGGGGGAAAAGTCTATTACCCATAAATTTGAAGTCTAATACTAACTAAAAGGGATTGGATATGAACAAGATTAGAAATCTAAGGCTAATAATCATTTAAAATGGGGCTCATCATGTCAGGACCAATTTGTCTGAAAATCCAAGGCTAACACCCTCTCCAAAAACCAAGTTCTATCATTTTGGGGGGAAAAGTCTATTACTCATAAATTTGAAGTCTAATACCAACTAAAAAATATCGGATATGAACAAGGTTAGAAATCTAAGGCTAATACTCATTTAAAATGGGTCTCGTTGAGTCAGGACCAATTTGTCCGAAAATCCAAGGTTAGCACCCCCTCCAAAAACCAAGTTCTATCATTTTGGGGGGGAAAGTCTATTACCCATAAATTTGAAGTCTAATACCAACTAAAAGGGATTGTATATGAACAAGGTTAGAAATCTAAGGCTAATAATCATTTAAAATGGGGCTCGTCAAGTCAGGACCAATTTGTCTTAAAATCCAAGGCTAACACCCCCTCTAAAAACCAAGTTCTATCATTTTGGGGGGAAAAGTCTATTACCCATAAATTTGAAGTATAATACCAACTAAAAGGTATTGTATATGAACAAGGTTATAAATCTAAGGCTAATACTGATTTAAAATGGGGCTCGTCAAGTCAGGACCAATTTGTCTTAAAATCCAAGGCTAACACCCCCTCCAAAAACCAGGTTCTATCATTTTGGGGGAAAAGTCTATGATCCATAAATTTGAATTCTAATACAACTAAAAGGGATTGGATATGAACAAGATTAGAAATCTAAGGCTAATACTCATTTAAAATGAGGCTCGTCAAGTCAGGACCAATTTGTCCGAAAATCCAAGGCTAACACCCTCTCCAAAAACCAAGTTCTATCATTTTGGGGGGAAAAGTCTATTACTCATAAATTTGAAGTCTAATACCAACTAAAAAATATCGGATATGAACAAGGTTAGAAATCTAAGGCTAATACTCATTTAAAATGGGTCTCGTCGAGTCAGGAACAATTTGTCCGAAAATCCAAGGCTAACACCCCCTCCAAAAACCAAGTTCAATCATGTTTGGGGGAAATGTCTATTACCCATAAATTTGAAGTCTAATACCAAATAAAAGGTATTTGATATGAACAAGGTTAGAAATATAAGGCTAATAATCATTTAAAATGGAGCTCGTCAAGTCAGGACCAATTTGTCCGAAAATCCAAGGCTAACACCCCCTCCAAAAACCAAGTTCAATCATGTTTGGGGGAAAAGTCTATTACCCATAAATTTGAAGTCTAATACCAACTATAAGGGATTGGATATGAACAAGGTTAGAAATCTAATGCTAATACTCATTTAAAATGGGATTCGTTGAGTTAGTACCAATTTGTCCGAAAATCCAAGGCTAACACCCTCTCCAAAAACCAAGTTCAATTATTTTTGGGGGAAAAGTCTATTACCCATAAATTTGAAGTCTAATACCAACTAAAAGGGATTGGATATGAACAAGATTAGAAATCTAAGTCTAATACTCATTTAAAATGGGGCTCGTCAAGTCAGGACCAATTTGTCCGAAAATCCAAGGCTAACACCCCCTCCAAAAACCAAGTTCAATCATGTTTGGGGGAAAAGTCTATTACCCATAAATTTGAAGTCTAATACCAGCTACAAGGGATTGGATATGAACAAGGTTAGAAATCTAAGGCTAATACTCATTTAAATTGGGAGTCGTCGAGTTAGGACCAATTTGTCCGAAAATCAAAGACTAACACCCCCTCCAAAAACCAAGTTCAATCATTTTTGGGGGAAAAGTCTATTACCCATAAATTTGAAGTCAAATACCAACTAAAAAATATCGGATATGAACAAGGTTAGAAATCTAAGGCTAATACTCATTTAAAATGGGGCTCGTCGAGTCAGGAACAATTTGTCTGAAAATCCAAGGCTAACACCCCCTCCAAAAACCAAGTTCAATCATGTTTGGGGGAAAAGTCTATTACCCATAAATTTGAAGTCTAATACCAAATAAAAGGTATTTGATATGAACAAGGTTAGAAATATAAAGCTAATAATCATTTAAAATGGGGCTCGTCAAGTCAGGACCAATTTGTCCGAAAATCCAAGGCTAACACCCCCTCCAAAAACCAAGTTCAATCATGTTTGGGGGAAAAGTCTATTACCCATAAATTTGAAGTCTAATACCAACTAAAAGGGATTGGATATGAACAAGATTAGAAATCTAAGGCTAATACTCATTTAAAATGGGGCTCGTGAAATCAGGACCAATTTGTCCGAAAATCCAAGGCTAACACCCCCTCCAAAAACCAAGTTCAACCATGTTTGGGGGAAAAGTCTATTACCCATAAATTTGAAGTCTAATACCAACTAAAAGGTATTGGATATGAAAAAGGTTATAAATCTAAGGCTAATACTCATTTAAAATGGGGCTCGTGAAGTCAGGACCAATTTGTCCGAAAATCCAAGGCTAACACCCCCTCCAAAAACCAAGTTCAATCATGTTTGGGGGAAAAGTCTATTACCCATAAATTTGAAGTCTAATACCAACTAAAAGGTATTGGATATGAACAAGGTTAGAAATCTAAGGCTAATAATCATTTAAAATGGGGCTCATCATGTCAGGACCAATTTGTCTGAAAATCCAAGGCTAACACCCTCTCCAAAAACCAAGTTCTATCATTTTGGGGGGAAAAGTCTATTACCCATAAATTTGAAGTCTAATACCAACTAAAAAATTTCGGATATGAACAAGGTTAGAAATCTAAGGCTAATACTCATTTAAAATGGGGCTCGTCGAGTCAGGAACAATTTGTCCGAAAATCCAAGGCTAACACCCCCTCCAAAAACCAAGTTCTATCATGTTTGGGGGAAAAGTCTATTACCCATAAATTTGAAGTCTAATACCAAATAAAAGGTATTTGATATGAACAAGGTTAGAAATATAAGGCTAATAATCATTTAAAATGGGGCTCGTCAAGTCAGGACCAATTTGTCCGAAAATCCAAGGTTAACACCCCCTCCAAAAACCAAGTTCAATCATGTTTGGGGGAAAAGTCTATTACCCATAAATTTGAAGTCTAATACCAACTAAAAGGGATTGGATATGAACAAGATTAGAAATCTAAGGCTAATACTCATTTAAAATGGGGCTCGTCAAGTCAGGACTAATTTGTCCGAAAATCCAAGGCTAACACCCCCTCCAAAAACCAAGTTCTATCATTTTGGGGGGAAAAGACTATTACCCGTAAATTTGAAGTCTAATACTAACTAAAAGGGATTGGATATGAACAAGATTAGAAATATAAGGCTAATACTCATTTAAAATGGGGCTCGTTGAGTCAGGACCAATTTGTCCGAAAATCCAAGGCTAACACCCCCTCCAAAAACCAAGTTCTATCATTTTGGGGGGGAAAGTCTATTACCCATAAATTTGAAGTCTAATACCAACTAAAAGGGATTGTATATGAACAAGGTTAGAAATCTAAGGCTAATAATCATTTAAAATGGGGCTCGTCAAGTCAGGACCAATTTGTCTTAAAATCCAAGGCTAACACCCCCTCCAAAAACCAAGTTCTATCATTGTGGGAGGAAAAGTCTATTACCCATAAATTTGAAGTATAATACCAACTAAAAGGTATTGGATATGAACAAGGTTATAAATCTAAGGCTAATACTGATTTAAAATGGGGCTCGTCAAGTCAGGACCAATTTGTCTTAAAATCCAAGGCTAACACCCCCTCCAAAAACCAAGTTCTATCATTTTAGGGGAAAAGTCTATGATCCATAAATTTGAAGTCTAATACAACTAAAAGGGATTGGATATGAACAAGATTAGAAATCTAAGGCTAATACTCATTTAAAATGGGGCTCGTCAAGTCAGGACCAATTTGTCCGAAAATCCAAGGCTACCACCCCCTCCAAAAACCATGTTCAATCATGTTTGGGGGAAAAGTCTATTACCCATAAATTTGAAGTCTAATACCAACTAAACGGTATTGGATATGAACAAGGTTAGAAATCTAAGGCTAATAATCATTTAAAATGGGGCTCATCATGTCAGGACCAATTTGTCTGAAAATCCAAGGCTAACACCCTCTCCAAAAACCAAGTTCTATCATTTTGGGGGGGAAAGTCTATTACCCATAAATTTGAAGTCTAATACCAACTAAAAAATATCGGATATGAACAAGGTTAGAAATCTAAGGCTAATACTCATTTAAAATGGGGCTCGTCGAGTCAGGAACAATTTGTCCGAAAATCCAAGGCTAACACCCCCTCCAAAAACCAAGTTCAATCATGTTTGGGGGAAAAGTCTATTACCCATAAATTTGAAGTCTAATACCAAATAAAAGGTATTTCATATGAACAAGGTTAGAAATATAAGGCTAATAATCATTTAAAATGGGGCTTGTCAAGTCAGGACCAATTTGTCCGAAAATCCAAGGCTAACACCCCCTCCAAAAACCAAGTTCAATCATGTTTGGGGGAAAAGTCTATTACCCATAAATTTGAAGTCTAATACCAACTAAAAGGGATTGGATATGAACAAGATTAGAAATCTAAGGCTAATACTCATTTAAAATGGGGCTCATCAAGTCAGGACCAATTTGTCCAAAAATCCAAGGCTAACACCCCCTCCAAAAACCAAGTTCAATCATGTTTGGGGGAAAAGTCTATTACCCATAAATTTGAAGTCTAATACCAACTAAAAGGTATTGGATATGAAAAAGGTTATAAATCTAAGGCTAATACTCATTTAAAATGGGGCTCGTGAAGTCAGGACCAATTTGCTCAAAAATCCAAGGCTAACACCCCCTCCAAAAACCAAGTTCTATCATTTTAGGGGAAAAGTCTATGATCCATAAATTTGAAGTCTAATACAACTAAAAGGGATTGGATATGAACAAGATTAGAAATCTAAGGCTAATACTCATTTAAAATGGGGCTCGTCAAGTCAGGACCAATTTGTCCGAAAATCCAAGGCTACCACCCCCTCCAAAAACCATGTTCAATCATGTTTGGGGGAAAAGTCTATTACCCATAAATTTGAAGTCTAATACCAACTAAACGGTATTGGATATGAACAAGGTTAGAAATCTAAGGCTAATAATCATTTAAAATGGGGCTCATCATGTCAGGACCAATTTGTCTGAAAATCCAAGGCTAACACCCTCTCCAAAAACCAAGTTCTATCATTTTGGGGGGAAAAGTCTATTACCCATAAATTTGAAGTCTAATACCAACTACAAGGGATTGGATATGAACAAGATTAGAAATCTAAGGCTAATACTCATTTAAATTGGGAGTCGTCGAGTTAGGACCAATTTGTTCGAAAATCAAAGACTAACACCCCCTTCAAAAACCAAGTTCAATCATTTTTGGGGGAAAAGTCTATTACCCATAAATTTGAAGTCTAATACCAACTAAAAGGTATTTGATATGAACAAGGTTAGAAATATAAGGCTAATAATCATTTAAAATGGGGCTCGTCAAGTCAGGACCAATTTGTCTGAAAATCCAAGGCTAACACCCCCTCCAAAAACCAAGTTCTATCATTTTGGGGGGAAAAGTCTATTACCCATAAATTTGAAGTCTAATACCAACTAAAAAATATCGGATATGAACAAGGTTATAAATCTAAGGCTAATACTCATTTAAAATGGGGCTCGTCGAGTCAGGAACAATTTGTCCGAAAATCCAAGGCTAACACCCCCTCCAAAAACCAAGTTCAATCATGTTTGGGGGAAAAGTCTATTACCCATAAATTTGAAGTCTAATACCAACTAAAAGGGATTGGATATGAACAAGATTAGAAATCTAAGGCTAATACTCATTTAAAATGGGGCTCATCAAGTCAGGACCAATTTGTCCAAAAATCCAAGGCTAACACCCCCTCCAAAAACCAAGTTCAATCATGTTTGGGGGAAAAGTCTATTACCCATAAATTTGAAGTCTAATACCAACTAAAAGGTATTGGATATGAAAAAGGTTATAAATCTAAGGCTAATACTCATTTAAAATGGGGCTCGTGAAGTCAGGACCAATTTGCTCAAAAATCCAAGGCTAACACCCCCTCCAAAAACCAAGTTCAATCATGTTTGGGGGAAAAGTCTATTACCCATAAATTTGAAGTCTAATACCAACTAAAAGGTATTGGATATGAACAAGGTTAGAAATCTAAGGCTAATAATCATTTAAAATGGGGCTCATCATGTCAGGACCAATTTGTCTGAAAATGCAAGGCTAACACCCTCTCCAAAAACCAAGTTCTATCATTTTGGGGGGAAAAGTCTATTACCCATAAATTTGAAGTCTAATACCAACTAAAAAATATCGGATATGAACAAGGTTATAAATCTAAGGCTAATACTCATTTAAAATGGGGCTCGTCGAGTCAGGAACAATTTGTCCGAAAATCCAAGGCTAACACCCCCTTCAAACACCAAGTTCAATCATGTTTGGGGGAAAAGTCTATTACCCATAAATTTGAAGTCTAATACCAAATAAAAGGTATTTGATATGAACAAGGTTAGAAATATAAGGCTAATAATCATTTAAAATGGGGCTCGTCAAGTCAGGACCAATTTGTCCGAAAATCCAAGACTAACACCCCCTCCAAAAACCAAGTTCTATCATTTTGGGGGGAAAAGTCTATTACCCATAAATTTGAAGTATAATACCAACTAAAAAATATCGGATATGAACAAGGTTAGAAATCTAAGGCTAATACTCATTTAAAATGGGGCTCGTCGAGTCAGGAACAATTTGTATAAAATCCAAGGCTAACACCCCCTCCAAAAACCAAGTTCTATCATTTTGGGGGGGAAAGTCTATTACCCATAAATTTGAAGTCTAATACCAACTAAAAGGTATTGGTTATGAACAAGGTTATAAATCTAAGCCTAATACTCATTTAAAATGGGGCTCGTGCAGTCAGGACCAATTTGTTCGAAAATCCAAGGCTAACACCCCCTCCAAAAACCAAGGTCTGTCATTTTGGGGGGAAAAGTCTATTACCCATAAATTTGAAGTCTAATACCAACTAAAAGGGATTGGATATGAACAAGGTTAGAAATCTAAGGCTAATACTCATTTAAAATGGGGCTCGTCGAGTCAGGACCAATTTGTCCGAAAATCCAAGGCTAACACCCCCTCCAAAAACCAAGTTCAATCATGTTTGGGGGAAAAGTCTATTACCCATAAATTTGAAGTCTAATACCAACTAAAAGGGATTGGATATGAACAAGATAGAAATCTAAGGCTAATACTCATTTAAAATGGGGCTCGTTGTGTCAGGACCAATTTGTCCGAAAATCCAAGGCTAACACCCCCTTCAAAAACCAAGTTCTATAATTTTGGGGGGAAAAGTCTATTACCCATAAATTTGAAGTCTAATACCAACTAAAAGGGATTGTATATGAACAAGGTTAGAAATCTAAGGCTAATAATCATTTAAAATGGGGCTCGTCAAGTCAGGACCAATTTGTCTTAAAATCCAAGGCTAACACCCCCTCCAAAAACCAAGTTCTATCATTTTGGGGGGAAAAGTCTATTACCCATAAATTTGAAGTCTAATACCAACTACAAGGGATTGGATATGAACAAGATTAGAAATCTAAGGCTAATACTCATTTAAATTGGGAGTCGTCGAGTTAGGACCAATTTGTTCGAAAATCAAAGACTAACACCCCCTTCAAAAACCAAGTTCAATCATTTTTGGGGGAAAAGTCTATTACCCATAAATTTGAAGTCTAATACCAACTAAAAGGTATTTGATATGAACAAGGTTAGAAATATAAGGCTAATAATCATTTAAAATGGGGCTCGTCAAGTCAGGACCAATTTGTCTGAAAATCCAAGGCTAACACCCCCTCCAAAAACCAAGTTCTATCATTTTGGGGGGAAAAGTCTATTACCCATAAATTTGAAGTCTAATACCAACTAGAAGGTATTGGATATGAACAAGGTTAGAAATCTAAGGCTAATACTCATTTAAAATGGGGCTCGTGAAGTCAGGACCAATTTGTCCGAAAATCCAAGGCTAACACCCCCTCCAAAAACCAAGTTCAATCATGTTTGGGGGAAAAGTCTAATACCCATAAATTTGAAGTCTAATACCAACTAAAAGGGATTGGATATGAACAAGATAGAAATCTAAGGCTAATACTCATTTAAAATGGGGCTCGTTGAGTCAGGACCAATTTGTCCGAAAATCCAAGGCTAACACCCCCTTCAAAAACCAAGTTCTATAATTTTGGGGGGAAAAGTCTATTACCCATAAATTTGAAGTCTAATACCAGCTAAAAGGGATTGTATATGAACAAGGTTAGAAATCTAAGGCTAATAATCATTTAAAATGGGGCTCGTTAAGTCAGGACCAATTTTCTTAAAATCCAAGGCTAACACCCCCTCCAAAAACCATGTTCAATCATGTTTGGGGGGAAAGTCTATTACCCATAAATTTGAAGTCTAATACCAACTAAAAGGTATTGGATATGAACAAGGTTAGAAATCTAAGGCTAATAATCATTTAAAATGGGAGTCGTCGAGTTAGGACCAATTTGTCCGAAAATCAAAGACTAACACCCCCTACAAAAACCAAGTTCAATCATGTTTGGGGGAAAAGTCTATTACCCATAAATTTGAAGTCTAATACCAACTACAAGGGATTGGATATGAACAAGGTTAGAAATCTAAGGCTAATACTCATTTAAATTGGGAGTCGTCGAGTTAGGACCAATTTGTCCGAAAATCGAAGACTAACACCCCCTCCAAAAACCAAGTTCAATCATTTTTGGGGGAAAAGTCTATTACCCATAAATTTGAAGTCTAATACCAACTAAAAGGTATTTGATATGAACAAGGTTAGAAATATAAGGCTAATAATCATTTAAAATGGGGCTCGTCAAGTCAGGACCAATTTGTCTGAAAATCCAAGGCTAACACCCCCTTCAAAAACCAAGTTCTATAATTTTGGGGGGAAAAGTCTATTACCCATAAATTTGAAGTCTAATACCAACTAAAAGGATTGTATATGAACAAGGTTAGAAATCTAAGGCTAATAATCATTTAAAATGGGGCTCGTCAAGTCAGGACCAATTTGTCTTAAAATCCAAGGCTAACACCCCCTCCAAAAACCAAGTTCTATCATTTTGGGGGGAAAAGTCTATTACCCATAAATTTGAAGTATAATACCAACTAAAAGGTATTGGATATGAACAAGGTTATAAATCTAAGGCTAATACTGATTTAAAATGGGGCTCGTCAAGTCAGGACCAATTTGTCTTAAAATCCAAGGCTAACACCCCCTCCAAAAACCAAGTTCTATCATTTTGGGGGAAAAGTCTATTATCCATAAATTTGAAGTCTAATATCAACTAAAAGGTATTGGATATGAACAAGGTTAGAAATCTAAGGCTAATAATCATTTAAAATGGGGTTATCATGTCAGGACCAATTTGTCTGAAAATCCAAGGCTAACACCCTCTCCAAAAACCAAGTTCTATCATTTTGGGGGGAAAAGTCTATTACCCATAAATTTGAAGTCTAATACCAACTAAAAGGGATTGGATATGAACAAGATAGAAATCTAAGGCTAATACTCATTTAAAATGGGGCTCGTTGTGTCAGGATCAATTTTTCCGAAAATCCAAGGCTAACACCCCCTCCAAAAACCAAGTTCTATCATTTTGGGGGGAAAAGTCTATTACCCATAAATTTGAAGTCTAATACCAACTAAAAGGGATTGGATATGAACAAGATAGAAATCTAAGGCTAATACTCATTTAAAATGGGGCTCGTTGAGTCAGGACCAATTTGTCCGAAAATCCGAGGCTAACACCCCCTTCAAAAACCAAGTTCTATAATTTTGGGGGGAAAAGTCTATTACCCATAAATTTGAAGTCTAATACCAACTAAAAGGGATTGTATATGAACAAGGTTAGAAATCTAAGGCTAATAATCATTTAAAATGGGGCTCGTCAAGTCAGGACCAATTTGTCTTAAAATCCAAGGCTAACACCCCCTCCAAAAACCAAGTTCTATCATTTTGGGGGGAAAAGTCTATTACCCATAAATTTGAAGTATAATACCAACTAAAAGGTATTGGATATGAACAAGGTTATAAATCTAAGGCTAATACTGATTTAAAATGGGGCTCGTCAAGTCAGGACCAATTTGTCTTAAAATCCAAGGCTAACACCCCCTCCAAAAACCAAGTTCTATCATTTTGGGGGAAAAGTCTATTATCCATAAATTTGAAGTCTAATATCAACTAAAAGGTATTTGATATGAACAAGGTTAGAAATCTAAGGCTAATAATCATTTAAAATGGGGCTCATCATGTCAGGACCAATTTATCTGAAAATCCAAGGCTAACACCCTCTCCAAAAACCAAGTTCTATCATGTTTGGGGGAAAAGTCTATTACCCATAAATTTGAAGTCTAATACCAACTAAAAGGGATTGGATATGAACAAGATAGAAATCTAAGGCTTATACTCATTTAAAATGGGGCTCGTTGAGTCAGCACCAATTTGTCCGAAAATCCAAGGCTAACATCCCCTTCAAAAACCAAGTTCTATCATTTTGGGGGGAAAAGTCTATTACCCATAAATTTGAAGTCTAATACCAAATAAAAGATATCGGATATGAACAAGTTTAGAAATCTAAGGCTAATACTCATTTAAAATGGAGCTCGTCGAGTCAGGACCAATTTGTCCGAAAATCCAAGGCTAACACCCCCTCCAAAAACCAAGTTCTATCATTTTGGGGGAAAAGTCTATTATCCATAAATTTGAAGTCTAATACCAACTAAAAGGGATTGGATATGAACAAGATTAGAAATCTAAGGCTAATACTCATTTAAAATGGGGCTCGTCAAGTCAGGACCAATTTGTCTGAAAATCCAAGGCTAACACCCCCTCCAAAAACCAAGTTCTATCATTTTGGGGGGAAAAGTCTATTACCCATAAATTTGAAGTCTAATACCAAATAAAAGATATCGGATATGAACAAGTTTAGAAATCTAAGGCTAATACTCATTTAAAATGGAGCTCGTCGAATCAGGACCAATTTGTCCGAAAATCCAAGGCTAACACCCCCTCCAAAAACCAAGTTCTATCATTTTGGGGAAAAGTCTATTACCCATAAATTTGACGTTTAATACCAACTAAAAGGTATTGGATATGAACAAGGGTAGAAATCTAAGGCTAATACTCATTTAAATGGGGCTCGTGAAGTCAAGACCAATTTGTCCGAAAATCCAAGGCTAACACCCCCTCCAAAAACCAAGTTCAATCATGTTTGGGGGAAAAGTCTATTACCCATAAATTTGAAGTCTAATACTAACTAAAAGGGATTGGATATGAACAAGATTAGAAATCTAAGGCTAATACTCATTTAAAAAGGGGCTCGTTGAGTCAGGACCAATTTGTCCGAAAATCCAAGGCAAACACCCCCTCCAAAAACCAAGTTCTATCATTTTAGGGGG